>PISX010008384.1:0-82376 GCA_004024625.1 Mellivora capensis | reverse complement strand
TCAGTTTGTTTTGTGAGATTAAGAGTCCCTTATGGTTTGTCTCCCTCCCGATCCCATCTTGTTTCTTTTCTTCTTTCCTACCCCCCCAACCCCCCATGTTGCATCTCCACTTCGTCATATCAGGAAGATCATATGATAGTTGTCTTTCTCCGATTGACTTATTTCACTAAGCATGATACCCTCTAGTTCCACCCACGTCGTTGCAAATGGCAAGATTTCATTTCTTTTGATGGCTGCACAGTATTCCATTGTGTATATATACCACATCTTCTTTATCCATTCATCTGTTGATGGACATCTAGGTTCTTTCCTTAGTTTGGCTATTGTAGACATGGCTGCTATAAACATTCGGGTGCACGTGCCCCTTCGGATCACTACGTTTGTATCTTTAAGGTAAATACCCAGTAGTGCAATTGCTGGGTAATTGATACATTATTAATTAAAGTTCACACTTTTTTTGCATTTTTAAAAAATTTTTACTTAATGTTCCTGTCTTGTTTAAGGATCCCATCCAGGATTACACCACATTACATATAGTGTTCTTATCTCTTGAGACTTCTCTTGCCTGTGACAGTTTCTCAGACTTTTCCTATTTTTGATACCCTTGATAGTTTTGAGGTGTCTTGGTCAGGTGTTTTGTAGAATGTCCCTCTATTGGAATTTGGCTGATTTTTTTGTTTTGTTTTGTTATCATAACTAGACTGGGATTAGGGCACATGTGTGATCATGATTTATAATTTTTTAATGTTTTTTTAATATTTTATTTATTTATTTGAGAGAGAAAGGGAGTGAGAGAGAGCATGAGAGGGGGAAAAGGTCAGAGGGAGTAGCAGACTTCCCACTGAGCTGGGAGCCCGATGCGGGACTCGATTCTGTGACTCCAGGATAGTGACCTGAGCTGAAGGCAGTCGGTCAACCAACTGAGCCACCCAGGCGCCCATGATTTATCATTGTTGACGTTAATCTTGATCACTTGGCTGAGGTAGTGTTAGGTCAGGTTTCTCCTCCACTCTGAAGTTATTCTCCTGAGTCCTGTCCCTACCTCCACTATGGAAGTTACAATGAACAGCCTGCACTCAAGGAGTGAAGAATTATGCTCCATATTGTTAAGGGAGGATTATTTACATAAATTATTTGGAATTCTTCTGCAAAGAAGATTTGTCTCTTCTATTTATTTTTCATTATTTTTTATATCAGTATGGACTCATGTATATTTATTTATATTATACTTTGGGTTATAACCCAAACAACTTTATATATTTGTTGCTCAGTCAATTCCAACTTTAGTTATTGGGAGCTCTTTCAAATGGTTCCTTCACCCCTGTAACATACCCTATTGATGTATTTTTTTGTTTTTGAACACATCTTTCTAGCACCTCAAGATGTTCTAAGCTTACCCTATATATTTCCTGCCCTGGACCTAGAATCAGCCTTTTGTCTAAGGACCCCTGGTACCTTAGTTACACTTATTGCTACACTATTGACATCTGATAATTCTTTGTTCTGGGAGGCTGTCCTGTGTATTCTAGATTAGCATCCCTGGCCTCTCTGCCTATTAGATACCAATAGCAACCCTCCTTCTCCTGTTGTCAAAATTAGTAATGTCTCTAGACATTGTCAAATGTCCCATAGAGGGCAAAATGGTCCCTAGTTGAGATCCACTGGTATAGCAATATACCTGCTGAAAATTATAATGATATAATATAGTGGACAACAGTGGGAGCATTGCAGAAAAAGCCTCTGAGCCTGTTTGCAGATGTTGAGTAAAGACTCACAGAAGAGGTGCCAGCTGAACTGAGAATTGATTTGCTATTTTTTGAGCAATTATCATGAGCCAGACAAAAATGTAATGTTTTATTTTTTTAATATTTAATTTATTTATTTGACAGAGAGAGGCACAGTGAGAGAGGGAACACAAGCAGAGAGAATGGGAGAAGGAGAAGCAGGCTTCCCGCCGAGCAGGGAACCCGATGCAGGGCTCGATCCCAGAACCCTGGGATCATGACCTGAGCCGAAGGCAGACGCTTAACGACTGAGCCACCCAGGTGCCTCTATTTTTTTTTTTTAAGATTTTATTTATTTATTTGTCAGAGAGAGAGAGAGAGAGAGAGCGAGCACAGGCAGACAGAGTGGCAGGCAGAGGCAGAGGGAGAAGCAGGCTCCCTGCAGAGCAAGGAGCCCGATGTGGGACTCGATCCCAGGACGCTGGGATCATGACCTGAGCCGAAGGCAGCCGCTCAACCAACTGAGCCACCCAGGCGTCCCCGCCTCTATTTTTATTATATAATCTTAAACTTAAAAAACAGGTACTTTACAGGTGAAGAAACTAAAGTTCAAAGGGACAAAGTAACTTGCTTAGAGTGCCTGAGCTGATCTTGAGGGACCCAGTCAGCTCAGTGGATGGAGAGCTCTGAGGTTATTGACTTCTCCTTATACTGCTCAAATCAAGACTATGCCAACCATTCCTTTGTTTATAAAACTGCAGTACCATCTCATTTTTAATTTATTTTTCCTATTTAGTTCAGAGTTCTTGAGAGCAGGACCCATGCAGTGTTTATCTACAATGCTTGCCATGTTATACGTGTTTGATAACTGTTTGATAGTAGGTAAACGTTAGTTGATTCCATGAAAATTCCCCTGACAGATTACAGAAATAACTCTTGCTTCCTTCTGATCAAATTGCTATCCTATCAGCACCTCCAGTGGAGGGCTCAGTGCTGGGCACACCAGCTACCCTCCTGTAGTCTTTGGTCACTCTACCGCATTGTTTTACCCTCAGCACCCCAAAAGGAGTAGTTAACTGATATTAGTGACATCTGTAGACTGATTATAGTCAGTAGCATTTTTGCCTTGGGTTAGAGTTGTGAAAGGTGTTCTCTAAGGAAAGAAAAAACATGCCTCATAAAATGCAGAAATATATTGCTACTGGTTTCCTTAAATAATGCCAATCATCTACTTTGATAATTCCTTTGTCCCATATATTTTTTCTATTATTTAAGGACAAATTTTACACAGACCATGAAAGGTATTTTTTTTTTCTTTCCTTTCAAATTCTTTACATTCTCATCCCAATTTCCTTTTCTTTCTTTCTTTCTTTTTTTTTTTTTTTTGGACAGGTAGGAGGTCTTCTTGTTTATCAAACAAAACAAGGGGGAAAATGCCTTGGTTTTTTTGTTCTTTTCTCTTTCCTACAACTTCTAGATCTGCTATTTGCAGATGCTATGAAATTTTAAGTCTATTGAATTAGAAGTTGCTCTTTCTGATTTCAAGACTCTCTTTCTTCCTTTCCTTTGCTAAAATTCTGGTCTAATTAAAAAAACAGTAGATCATAGTTAAATAAAACTGTACCCAGGATAACCCTAATTTCCATATGCAGATTTATCTGCACTGACAGCCACCCCCCTTACACACACACACACTCTCTCTCGCTCTCTCATTCTCCTTTCCCTCCTCTCCATCTCCCTATTGCATTGTGTCTGACTGATTTTCAGAGCACCTTCGCTGTTTCCCCCTTCTCATTCCCTTTCTGTAAAATAGAAGGAGGTGGCTGCAGAGGCTGAGCAAACAATCTCATATTCTGCCTGCAATGTCATCGTTTCTTTCCCCCATTTTAGGGGGCTGAAGTTGCCCAGGAAGGGGATGCAGAGGAGCTGGAAAGGAAGGGGGGAGCTCTCCAGAGGCAGCTGCGGTCAGGGGCAGGGACTGCCGCCAGATGTGCCTGCCTCTCTGGGCTCTGATTCGAAAGGGGCAGCAGGAGGAAATATTGGGAGACAAAAGCCCCGGTTTAAATGATCATTTTCTTTATTTAACATGGCAGCAGACACTCTCTGCGTAGGATCATCATGCCGAGCATAAACTGGACTTTCCCACTTGCCTGGCAGGAGTGAGACAGATCACTGTGTGCTAAATGAGCATCTGAGGTAAGACCCACTGTTACAGATACTTGATTTTTTCCTAAACAATTAATTTTCTTAAGTATATGTTTCAGCCTCAATCACAAACAGTATAGTGGGGGCAAATCTGTGTTAATCTGCATCTAAAAAGCTAAGAAAAAAGCAGAGGTATAATATATTCAACTCAATTTGGGGAGGTTAGTTACTTTGTCAATTCTGTGTGTACTGTTTGTTTTTTAGGTAAAATATTTGGTTTAAGAATAGACTAGTGTCATCATAATCCACCACTGGTGATAATACTGATGTTTAGACTCTTAAAAAAAAACTTTGCAAAAAGACGGTGAGCTACAGATGCATGTGCTATATTTTTAGCTCACATACAAATATTAGAACTCTTATTAAAATGATAGTTTTTCTTGTTTTTTTTTTTTTTTTTAGCAGAGAAGGAATGAATGCTGCATAATTAAGTACAGTATTTAATTTGGCTGTTGTGAAGCAAAAGAATAAGGTAATAATTTTTATTGTACTAATCAGTCTCAAGATGTTCTCTGTGTTAATTGGGTTAAAAAAATTGCAGTACTTATTAGAAATTCTAATTTCACAATGCAGCACTGACAATAAGCTCAGCCAGTGAATTATTCACATCTTTAATTTGCTCACTTAATGACAGTGTTCTGTAATCAGAGTGCAGAGACTGCTGCCTATGCATTATGTATGATGCTCAGGACTTAAATGCAGGACATTATGAAGCTCTCAGTGGTTCAGTAATTAGTTTTCCACAAGACAGGATTTAGATATTCACAGATAAAAGTCCACAGTTGGATAATGCTAAGGTTGCAACACAAAATAACAAAGGAAAGGAAGCTCAAAGTTTAGACTGAAACTTTGTCTCTCCGGCCTTGTCCACTGTGGAAACAGAATCATGCCACCTGAAATAGTTGCCTAGCTCTGATCACATGTTTGAAAACTGTTTTTGAGCAAAGTTGTAGCAGGCAAGGCATTTGAACAATTTCAGTGGACCAGAGGGGAAAGATAAAACCTTTTTAATTAGGGTTCACAGAAGCCCTGTAATATATCCTCCTAATAAGTCTGTAGTATGCATAGCAGGCATTCTCAATGTGCTTTGTAACTTAGTTAGTGCAAATGCAAATCAGGTTACAATGGTGTTTGGCTGTAATTGTGTTTGTAAAAGGGTTACATGCCCAAATGGAGATTGAGCTCGCTCATGGTTTTGTTCCAGTTGCTTCTGAGGGAAGGTTTGAAAATCAAATGAGATATTAAGTGAATCTGGACATGAAAGAAAGTAGATCTGAATTGTCAGTGCAACTTTAGAATTTCTTACACTTGTCGGTTTAGAGTTGTCAGTTTTTCTTTAATGATTCTAGGTTGGTTCCGTCATGAATTATACAACCTTAGAGACTCCACAGAACCACTAGCAATAAAAAATGTATACTGACTTTGGGAAAAACATTTCATAGTATTAATTCTAAAGTTTAATGACTAAATTGGAATCTTTATAGTGATTTTTTTTTAAACATGCTATCTGGTGGACTATATGGGGATTTTTGAGGATTTAAATATTAATCACTATTAATAAGATCTTGCTGCTTTACCATTTGTTGGTCAAAGATTTTTTACTCATTTCTCAAACCCAAGTCCTTAATACAAATTGCTATTTTAAATTGAAATGCACAGTAATACTTTTTAAAACTGACTTTTATAGCTTTGATAATTTTCTAAAGAAAGTTGAGAAATCTATAGGCAAATGTAGTGTTTAGGAAAGGAGTGAACTAGTGAAACAAGAAGAAATTACATTCCACCATAATTTGTGAAAAATTCCAAATTAAAGAAAAAATAAGTCACACCTCCAAATTTGACTTCTAACTTCTAGAACTGAAAAGTTACTTTAACAAAATAACAAAGTTTTTCACATATACTTAGGAAGCTGTTGCCTTTGTGATACCTCCAACATACTTTTTGGGAAAGGGCACTTGGTTAGGGGAGGAATTTGGTAACGGAGCAGGTGACCTGGTTTTGACTTGGATCCTAGATAATATGTGGCAATCAGATGGTGGCAGTGGTGCTGGTGGTAGCTCAAAGAAATGGCTGGGAGTTAGGAAACTTGAGTTCTAGTACCATTTTGGCCACAAACCAGCTATGTCACTTTGAGCACTTAATATTATTTTCCAGTTCTTTATCTGTCAGGCAGGCATAACAAACTTTTCTAAGATTTAGAAAAAAAAAAGAACAACTGTAGCATTATTATGGGGAGAAAGGAGTGAAAGTTTTTTAAAAACTTCAAAGCAAAAATAAGGAAGCTATTTTAGGGATTGACATAAAACAAAATGTGTGTCTTTGAATCCTATTGTTTATTATGGAAGAGATTCTTGTCTAGATTTGCAACACTCTAAAATGCAAAAACGTCAAAATATTGTCAAATAAATCAATTTAAATTTAATTTAATGAAAATAAGCCATGAAAAAAAAAATGTCCTTCTTAGGTATTTAGGGGAGAGCAAGAGAGCTTTGAGATCCCATTAACATCAGTTGGTGTCATCAATCTGAAAAGGTTCACAGTCATCTTGCTTTAGATATTTCTTTCACCCATCACTTAGGAGACACTTACTAATACTCTAAGAAGTTCAATGCTTGGAATGTCTACCAGTCATCAAGATTTCAACCATTCTCATTAGATTATGAGTCAGAATGAGATAATTTATAGCACTGGATTTTTGGAGCTCTTTTTCTCATCAGAAATCAGTCAATATAGCAACAAATCAATACTTGATTATCTGTTAATTTTTCTTTCATGATCTATTGAGCACTTACAATGTTATCAAACATAACATGGCATCTTTCTCTCATTCTTATGAGGCAGCTACGTCCATATTCTAGATGAGAAACTGAAGCACAAAGAAATTAAGTATTTTGACAATACCACACAGCTGGTGAGTAGCAGTGTTAGACTTGAGCCAGCTTCAAATCCTCAGGTTTTGACCAATCAACTGTATTGTCATTTCCCAAGGTCCTGTGCTAAGTGTTGAGATAAAGTAATTGATTGAGATTCCTACCTTCACATTCTCACACTGGTAATATTTGAATTTCTCACACCTGATCATTTTGTAGGTCAAGACTCTTGCTTCTCATAGTATGGACTCCAGACAGAATTGGCATCATTTGGAGCCAGGCTAGGCTTTACTAACCTTGATGCTGCTTTTAAATCACCTGGGGATTTGGTTAAAACCAGATTCCGTAGGTCTGAGATGGGTCTCAAGATTCTTTTCTAGAGGCACCTCAGTGGCTCAGTGAGCTAAAGCCTCTGCCTTCGGCTCGGGTCATGATCCCAGAGTCCTGGAATGGAGCCCTGCATTGGGCTCTCTGCTCAGGGGCGAGCCTGCCTCCCTGCCTACTTGTGATCTCTGTCTGTCAAAAAAAAAAAAAAAAGTTGCTTTTCTAACAAGTTTCCAGGTGATGCAATGTTGCTGTTTGAAGAGGTCTCTCTTTGGTGAGGTCTAGAATTACAGTAGGACCCTCTTATCTGCAGTTTCACTTCCTACAGTTTCAACCACAGTCTGGAAGCAGGTGGTCCTCCTTCTGAGGAATCATCAGAAGGTCAGTAGTTGCTTAACACTGTGTCACAATACCTATGTCATTCACCTCACTTCATCTCATCAAATACGCATTTTATCATGTCACATCATTATAGAAGAAGGATGAGTACAGTATAATAAGTTATTTTGAGAGCGAGAGAAAGAGACCACATTCACATGTCTTTTATTATGGTATTTTGTTACAGTTGTTTTAGTTTATTATTATTATTAACCTTTTACTCTGCTTAATTTATAAGTTAAACTTTATCATAGGTATGCAGAGGGGGAAACATATAAATAGTGTTTGGTACTATTTGTGGTTTCAGACATCCACTGGGGGTCTTGGAACATATCCCCCGTGGATAAGGGGGATACTGTAGCCTTATTTCCCCCAAGTTTGGTACCCACTGGTCTAGGGCAGACCCAGTACACCTAATTCCTCTTTTTTTTTTTTTTTAAGATTTTTTATTTATTTATTTGAGAGAGAGGCAGTGAGAGAGCATGAGCGAGGAGAAGGTCAGAGGGAGAAGCAGACTCCCTTTGGAGCTGGGAGCGGGACTCCATCCCGGGTCTCCGGGATCATGACCTGAGCCGAAGGCAGTCGTCCAACCAACTGAGCCACCCAGGCGTCCCTACACCTAATTCCTTACTGAATTCCACTCTTCCTCCAATTCTGATATTTTTTTTTGTCCAGATAGAAGAGCTTCTACCTTGGTTTCCTGACTTCACTGTCTGGTGCCCTAAGTTCTCAGCCTGTATAGCTGAGAACTTAGCATAGACCTCCTATGAATCTGATTCCACGCTTCCAATTACTAACACTGGCCTTTCTGTCTCTGTTGTGGCATCAGCTTGGTTAAGAATCTTTGCTCCCTTGTCTTCATCAGAATCACTTGTGAAGCTTATTTAAAACTTGTGAGCTCTCTCCATAACACTCCTATGGATCTGATCCAGTGTGTTTGGGGTTGAACTTAGAATTTTTTTTTATCTTTTCCAAGCTTCATAGTTGATTCTAATGGGCAGCACATGCTGAAAACCACTTTCTTGGGGGCCCTTGCTGTGCTCTGACCTGATAAGAACCCTTTGGAAAGTCATACTGGCACAACTTTTGTTCAAGTTTGCCATGTACTGGGAACATTTTCTCTATGCCTCTATGCTAGCAATGGGAAAGAACATAGAATTTAAAACTTTGCTGAGCTGGTATCAGGAAGGCTTTGTTCAATGATTGGCATTTGAATTAGATAGCCAATGAATGAATTGGTCATTTTTTTCAAGCCAAAGGAACAGCATATGCAAAGACAGAGATACAAATGAGAAAGGTATCTTAAATACTGAGACATCCATTTTTTAAAAAAGATTTTTATTTATTTGTCAAAGAGAGAGAGAGAAAGAGCGAGCACAAGCAGGCAAATGGCAGGCAGAGGCAGAGAGAGAAGCAGTCTGCACGCTAAGCAGGGAGCCCAATGTGGGGCTCAATCCCAGGACCCTGGAATCATGACCCGAGCTGAAGTCAGTGGCTTAACCCACTGAGCCACCCAGGGGTCCCCAAGATATCCATTTTGACAAAAGTGTTTAACACACAGAATGGGGGAGTAGGGAGTAATGGTAGGTAGCCTCACTTTTAGGACCTTATGTGTTAAACAAAAGAGTTGAGAATTATCAGAGGTTAAGATCAAAAATAAAGTGATAGGACGTATGTTTCAGAAAGCTAATTTTGGCACTGAGGGCATATGAATGTGCAAGACCAAGAGCAAAGAGACAAGTTAGGTATATGTGGTAATAGAGTATAGGTGAGATGGAGAGGATGCTTCGACTACTCCTGAGCTCTGAAGCTAACCTCTGTCTCTGACAACGATGATGTTTGTTTATCATAGTTATATTTTACAGTAATAGCCTGCAATTTAGACCTTATAAGTGGCATGGCCTTGAGAATTCTGGGAACTCAAAGCTTTTATGAGCCATCACTGGTTTGTTCTTTTCCTGATTATTTTACCTTATAGTGCTAAGATGGCTGACTCTAGATGTCTTCCACCAGGAGCTGCATAGAACTTTTAAGGTAATTATTTGGGAGCAAAATCTTCTACAACATCTTAAAGGAAATGTGAAACCAGTTAATGAGTGCAATAGGAATGCCAGTGGTTGGGAGAATTATGTCTTGGCCTCTTGAATATAGCACTATTGCCCAGGCTTTGGAGAGACTTCACTAAGTCCTTTAGTCTTAACTCAGCCATATTTCCCCCCCCCTCCACTGAATTTGTCCCTTTTAGAGTGAGTGCTTTCTTAAGTCAGCATGGATTTGGAGCACCTGGGTGGCTCAGTCAGTTAAGTGTCTGCCTTCAGCTCAGGTCATGATCCCAGGGTCCCGGGATCGAGCCCTGCATTGGGTAGGGCTCCCTGTTAAGCAGGGAGCCTGCTTCTCCCTTTGCCACTTCCCTGCTTGTGTGCTCCAACTCTCCCTTCTCTCTCTCTCTCTCAAATAAATAAAATCTTTGAAAAAAAAAGTCAGTATGGATTTATTGCTTCACCAACCTTCATTCACTCACCTCAGCATAGAGAGCTCATTTACTCCTAATAGTCATGCATATTGTATCAGAGAGCATTTTTTGGAAACACTAATACCTACTCTGAGATGTGTTTATGCATTTCACCCAGTTTTTTACCTACTCTATTACTTCCTTGATCTTAGTTAAACTCTGTCTTCCACTGACCCTAATCTTCATGTGCTTATATGGTAGGCTGAATAGTAGCTCTGTTGCCCTCAAGAAAACTCCCAGAACCCATGAGTTATGTTATCATACATGGCAAAAAGGATTTAGAATATGTGATTAAGAATCTTGAGATGGGGAGATTATCATGGATTATCTGGATGGCCTAATGTAACCACAACGGTCCTTTTAAGAGAAAGGTAGGAAAGAGAAGGTCAGAGAAGGAAATTGGAAAATGCTATCCTGCTGCCCTTGAAGGTAGAGGGAGGGGCCGCAAGCCAAGGAAAACAGGCATCTTCTAGAAGCTAGAAAAGATAGGGAAACAAATTTTTCCAAGAGCCTCCAGAGTATACCAGTACCTTGACTTTAACTCAGTGAGATAGATTTTGGATTTCTTACCTCCAGAAATATATGATAATAAATTTGTTATTTTAAACCACTAGGTTTCTGGTAAGTTGCTACAGCAGCAATAGAAAACTAATACGATATACTGCATACCTCTATATGACTTATTTGTTTGACTGTCCAGTTTCTCCTGGTGATAACAATTTTATTGCTTAATTGTTGCTTTTCTTGAATACTACTCTACTAGTGGACTAGCATACTTATTTGTCCTAAGTTTCAAATTCCTCAATGATGAAGGTATTGCCTTGGAGATGAGTGAGTGATGGGGATTGATGGGGGTGTTCTGAGGTAAGGGAGGTGAGGCCGGTAAAGTGCTCCACACAGTGTCTGATGTAGGTTGAATATGCAATAAATACACTTGCTGTGTCTTCACTGAATCCTGGTAAACTAATTTTGGGGTTTTTACATGGTACTGGAGAAATTCAAAAGCTACTTTGAATATTAATGGCTTGCAGTGTAGAAGTTTATATAGAATTTAGATTAGTAAGTACTTAGTGCTAATAATTCTGTGGTCCATCAAAATAAAGGATATTTTGATTTAGAAATCCTTTGGGAGTAAAATATTTCTTACTCATTGCCACATGTACACTGTGTAGACTAAATAGTTAAAGCTTAGCAGAGAATCCTTTTTCTCCCTTTCAGAATTTTCCCTTTTCTGCCCTATTTTGAATGTGTTTTCTTACATAACACACACACACACACACACACACAAAGACACACACACCCCTACACACCTACACTCACACTCCGTGGTTACTTGCAGTCTACAGTACAATTAATGTCCTGCATAGAAAGATGCTAAGGTTTAAATGAGAATGCAGGGGAAAGTATTTTGTCAACTCTTTTGCTTATATAATGTAAATTGCTGGTATATCTATTGTAGTAACAAAGTTATGAACTTGAGAAAAGATGGTGCATGTTATATCTTTGGATCCCTACAGCCTTATAAGATATGTGAAATAAATTGCTAAATAAAAGGTGGAAAATTAGAGGGAATAGAACAATGATGAAGAGTTGAAGAAAAGAACTAAATTTGATAGTTCTTTGGGTAGGAGAACCCACTATTTTCTTCAGAAATGTCTCCTAATCTCTGCATTTGAGCCTGTACCCCCCAAACCATACACTTAATGTGTGAACTCTAAACCCTTAATCACATAAACTAGCCTCAGTCACTGTGACTGTCCAGCCAGGGGTGGCATAGAAAACATCTCTTCCTTTGTTAGTTTCCTGTCACTGCTATAACACATTTCTGTAAACTTAGTGGACTAAAATAACAGATTTGTTATTTTATATTCCAGTAGGTAAGAAGCCCAGGACAGATCTCAACAGATGAAAATCAAGAGTCTTGGCAGACTGTTTTAGGGGAGGTTTTAGGGGAGAATCTCTTTCCTGCTTATTTGAGTTGATGGTAGAATTTAGTTCCTTGTGGTTGTAAGAGTGAGAACCTCAATTTCTTGCTGGCCTACCAGCCAAAGGCCATTTCCAGTTTCTGAAGGCCACTTTACATTCCTTAGCTCATGATCCACTTCCACAATCTTCAAAGCCTGCAAAGGCAAGTTGAATCCCTCTTGTGCTTCAAATCTCTCATTCTTCCCTGTCAACTCTTTGACCCACTCTTCTGTTTCCCTCTTCCAATTTCCAGTGATTACATTGTGCCCACCTGGGTAATCCAGGATAACCTCACATCTAACGATTTTTAATCACACCTGCAGAATTCCATTTGATTTTAAGATAATACGTTCCAGAGATCAGTAGGTGAATGTCTTTATAGGGCCATTATTCTGCCACTCACAGTCCATGACTGATAGCATTTGCCTGAAATATAGTTGTTTCACACTTTTCTAGTTTGGGCAATATCATTGTCAGCCTTTCTCCAACCCTCAGTTATTCAGTCTCAGAATTCTATTAAGCATCAGATTTCACTCCTTTACCAACTTAATTCATCTGTTATATAACGTCACTTTTATCCTAATTTGTTTTAATTCAGTTGGATTCCATTCAATTCAATAAGAATTTATTGTCTATTGAAACCATTCCTGGTATGATACGTAGGGTATGGGCTTTATAATCGGTTTGTGGAGACAAGATCTATTCCCAGAGATAGAGAAAAATGCAAGAGAAAATATAGTCACCACATGTATATAACAAGGGCGTTAGAAGGGGAGTATTTTCATGCAATGGTGGGATTACAAAAGCAAGGTTGTGATTTTTGCCTGGCTGACGTCACTTATAGGATGTGATTTACTGAACAATAGTCTGAACTTTCTGCTTAAAAATATCTCCCTACTTAGCCTAGAATTTTTTTTTTTTTTTTGCTTCACTTTGTCACTATTAGATCCATTTAGCTTAAAAAACATCCTCTTTTATCAAGCCTGTAGAACTCTTGCTCAGGGAATGTATATTCCTAATTATTCACTACACTACTGTTTGTTTGTTTTTTTAAATCCTTGTACCTTAGTCTGAATCAACTTTCTATAGATCTTTAAAGAATATTTCCCTCTTTAAATTTGTTATCTTTTAAACTAATAGGGGTTCTAGCACTAGGCAGTTGGGGACCTCAGTAGCATATGAGTATAGTAAGTCAGGTGCAGGTGGGGACAAGGCTTGGAAAATTTACTTGGGCCAGGACTCTTTTTATTCTCTCATGACATCTCTGAGAGAGATTAACATGGCAATATAGTTGATACCTAGGGAGTGTTGTCAGAAGTCCATATTCCAATGTTCAAGGAGAAGTTCAAGTCTAAGGCCATCTTCCACTAACATCACAGATGCTTTTAAAATGATGAGTAGGGACCCAGCCATAGAAGTATATCTGATGAGAGTAGATAATTATAGACAGGCGGAGGTAGCTGGTTTCTGGGAAGACAGATCCAGATAGAACTAGAAATCTAGGTCCAGTCCCATTAAGGAGATCAGAGGGAGGCATAGTGTTGGGATCCCAGGCAAATGGACTAGAATTTAGGATATAGAGCTTGAATATAAAGTGCAAAGCATGACTGAAGCCCAGAAATAGAGACTGGTATGAATAGTGGGACATAGGGTCCGGCCTGGGGCTTAGGAACACTGGTGCCAGGGAAGACATGAGCTTTGGCTAACAGACAAGTTCCAGTCCTTTGAGCTCATGTCTAATATTTACTGAGGCCTCATTTTCATTGGCTCAGGCAGAGCAGGGCTCATTGATTGTTGCTCCTTAGGACTTACACTGGCCCATGGCCAGTTGTTGGCTCTGTCAGCCTGGGAGGTCATGAGGACAGTTGGTTTCTGCAATGCCAAGAACAATATCATGGAAATTTGTTCCACCTGTGTTGTGCAGTTTGCATAATGCCACATGAATTCAGTCACAATTGAGTTAAACTAGCAAGTCACTTGCTCTTATTGGAGTATTATTCCAAATCTAGACATTGATCATTAAATTATCTGCTTATTTTGTTAATTTTCTAAATTAAAAATTTAGGTTGGATTTTGGCAGACTAGAAGGAATTCTAATAACCCGTGGTCATTGTCAGAGGCAGTGAGTTCCTGAAACCGAAGAATTCAAATATTTATTAGATGACCACTTGGCAGATGTGATGCTGAGGGATTAAAGGGGTGACATTTAAAGCTCCTTCTAATCCTAAAACACCATCTAAACCAGGATAATGTAAAAAAAAGTCTAGACTTCATAGACATTATTTTCACTTATTGAACACCTGGATTCTTTTAAAGTTTAGAAAAATACTTATTAATTAAAAAAGAGATATTAAAAAGGGATAATTTTCATTAAGCATGCTTGGCCATTTTAAATTACTTTCTGCAATTTAAAATCCCCTTAATACACTGATTGCTTATTAGATAAACCAATAATCTGCTATGATTTGCAGTAAATAGCAAATTTATGCATAAGTATTTAAATGTTTCACATAGTCCTATCCATTGAGGATCCTCATTTTTTTAAAAACATAAAATCCATACTGATATATTTTATTACAAAGTTGTTTATTTTCATACTGGAGTAAACTTAAAGTCTGTCTCCTAGTTGTACTGAATTTCAATAGCTTTTTAACTGCAATTAAGCTCAGTTTTCAAAGTTCTTTAAGAAGAAGGGCCTATCTGCGTTTAAGATGTGTATTACCTTAGGTAATGGTACCAACAAAATAGTCGCTGCTGTGCCTGGCAGTCAATGAGGAAAAAGTCCACAAAATTAATATGTGATTTGGGAGTTGGTGTCTATGTTTAGGAAGGATGTACAGGGAGGGTGGGCTTTCTCAACTTTCACTTTAGCACCTTCAGTCTAAATCTAGAATCACAGAATTTACAGGCTTCAAGGGTTTTTAGTGATAACTCATACCTCAGTTTACAGATGAGGAATCTGAGTCACAGTGAGTTGGGTGACTTATCAATTCATATATTGCACTTAACAGTTCTTCTCTTTTCCCTTCAATTTGACCCTGATATCCTGTTCAGTTATTTTTCTTTCTTTTTTTTTTTTAAAGATTTTTATTTATTTATTTGACAGACAGAGATCACAAGTAGGCAGAGAGGCAGGCAGGGAAAGAGGAGGAAACAGGCTCCCCGCTGAGCAGAGAGCCCCGGCCGGGGTTCAATCCCAGGACCCCGGGATCATGACCCAAGCCTAAGGCAGAAGCTTTAACCCACTGAGCCACCCAGGTGCCCCATTTATTTTTCTTTAAAAGAAGAGGAGAGGTGGACAAAGTCACACAGTCAGTAGATGAGGGTCCTGCTATCTCTGCTTGTGATGCTGGACTATATAGCCTGTCCTTTTTTACATCCTCATTTATCTGATGACTACAAGGTGATGCAAGCAAACCTTATTCATCTGAGGGCAGGTAAAATAAAGTTACAGTATACCCATTCACTGCAAAATAGTGTCTGTAACATTTGGAAGTGCTGAAGATAGCTTTTCCTGAGGTATTTATTAAATTTACATGTGGTCTGTATTTTATAAATTAATAATATTTGATGACAATCACATTTATTATAATATATTGATATTTATAGGTTTCAGAATATTTAGCATTTTAAACACAGATTGCTATTTATATAGTACTATTTCACTTATTACCTTGTAATCATTAGTATTGATAAATATCAGCATATAGTTAGAACATTCAGAAGCAGAAACTTGATAATATTTCAGGCCAAAAGTTATGCTCAGAATTTTAATTTCATACTGTTGCATGCTATGAATAATTAAATTTATCTCTTGATCTCTATGTGTTGATCTTTAAGATTATTCTTAACAATATGCCTAAAACTAGTGGTAGACAGGAATTTTGATTGCAATATTCTTGTGTTTTAAGAAGTCATTTTTCCAAAGAAAGACCACCTTTCTTACTTTTCTCTAAGCCCAGATGTGAGGATCCTGCAGTTTTTCTATTGCAAGAGAAAAAAAGCTTCTTAGTGTAGGGGATATGCTTCGAAACCACTTTCTCGACCTCCATGACTATCTCTTTTCACTGCTGGGCTCCTCACAACATGCCATGTCTTCTAATCTTACAACATCTTACAACATCCCTCAGATCTAAGGATTGCTTTATGATTACCATTCTACAAATGGGGAAACTGAGGTTTTGAAAGGTGAATTGTGTGCAAAAGCCTTTCAGGATGTCCCTTCTACCATGCTAGAGTTATTTATTATATTTCCTTTTGAGAGAGACAGTGAGAGAAAAAGTAAGATCAACAATGGCACTTTACATCCCTGTAAGCAATTCAGAAATTCCTTTTTACTTCCTACCTCATCGTGTGTTATACATGCATTACAGAGTTCTCTAGAGGACTGATGTGGTAATGATAATAGCAATATTTGTTAAAAAGTTACTCTATGACTGGCACTGTGCTAAGTGCTTCATATACATTATCTCATTTTATCCTCACAGCAACCCTATGAAGTAGAAATTATTATCCTCATTTTTAAGATGAGAAAATGAGGCTTAGAGATGTGAAATAGCTTGCCCAAGGTTACTACTGTTTAAACCAAGCAATCTAACTCCAGATTCCAATCCCTAACTGCTCTGCTCTGCTGCTTGCACTATATGTAAGGCTCTTCTTTTTTCCATTTGAATGTTTCTTCTCTTTATGAAGGGGTTGCAGGGGAATGTCTTCTGCCCCAGAACTGCTGGTGCTGACTAATGTCCTCAGACTTCAATGTGCATAAGAATTATCTGGGTTGTTTTTAAAGAAAAATTGTACTAAATGTTTCTGGAATTTTATATTAATTAATTATTATATAATTTAAATGAATTAGAATTTCTCAGTGGGTAAAATTTGGTATTGTCAACAAATGTCTGATAATCATCTCTCAACTTATTTTTTATATAAAAATAGATTTCATAAGGTTGATTGCTTTAAGCAAGTTATTTGGTACCCTATCTGTGTAATTCATACAATCATGGGATATAATAAGAATGAATCTTTATTTATTTTGCTACCCCATCAAATTTCTCCAATGGCATTAACTTGTCTGCTACTAGATGGGAATGTGGCTAATTCTATGGCTTTTCTGTTCTCTCTCAGGTTCCTATCATGTCTGTAAGTGATATATGCAGTTTTCATTCAGTAACCGAAAGTGTATGCTCTCATGTCTCGATAATTCCATCTTCATCCAAAATTACAATTACTTCCTCTGCCTCACCTGAAGCTTTTTGTAGGTGGGAATCTGGGTAGCGAGTGTGGGCCTTCCTTCATATTTTACCATTTCAGTGGTTCTTGTAGTATTGTCTTGTGGACCAGCAGCACCAGCTGGGAAGTTGTTAGGAATATGAATTCTTTGGTCCCGGTCAGACAAAGAATCAGGAACTCTGGGCATAGAGCCAGCAATGTGTGTTTTAACAGGTGCTCCAGGTGAAAATACATGCTAAAGTTTAAGAACCACTGCACTCTTTGATACCGGCTTACCTCCTTATTCCTAGTAACTTTAGTGTCTGCAGTCAAAGCAAAGGGGAAGGGCAGAGAAACGGAGTCAGAAAGGTTGTTACTTCTCTGTCATTGTCATAGTTGGCCTTTCGCTTTATGACCTGAGACTTATTTAAAGTTGACTCATTCTCTGATGGCAGCTCTTTCAGAGGCTTAATTAAGAATATTAAAGCCCCTTTCTTCTCTGCCTCCTCTTCCTCCCCATTCCTCTTCCATGTGACATGGAGTCTCTCTGTTGGGGTCTTATTGCCCTTTCATTCAGCATGGTCCCAGGAATGCTTTGTTTGCTTTATTTACAGGATATAATATTTTGAAATAAAAAATGAATCTGTTTTTTTATGAGCATGATTGTCTTTTCTCCTATTGACCTCCAGCTATTTTCCAAGTGTAAAAAGGATGGATTGATCTGGAACTACCTTGGTAGTATTTTTAGGCCTCTGAGTCCAAAGAATAGGATCATGGAACCTAGCAACAGTAATAAACTAGGTAGAACTTCCTGATCATTACCTAGGGCCTAGACCTCTCTTATGTACCACTTTACATCATCTTGGCCCAACTTTTTGTTCCAGTTACTACTGTAGTGACCAGGTCCACACATACTTTGACCAGATTTTTTATAGTTCTGACTTGACAGTGCCTCAGCATGGGACAATTACTTCTTGTTTACCATCTGGGTTTCTCTAACTCCCTTAGAACTGCTGGGCTGTCATTTATTATCAAACAAAATAATGGAGGCAAAGGAGTAATGCCCATAGGGCCATTCTTGGCTAATAGGGAATATACTAAAAATGCTTCTCTCTTTCAGTGGCCATGGGCAATTCTGAAGTGCATGTTCATAAAACTTCTAAGAACTTCCTACTAGAACTGAATAATTACTGCCTAACTAGGTAACACATCTGGGTATTGACTTTCCCTCTTTCCCCACAGATTCTCCCTTACCTCACTCCTGTTTCCTGAGATCACCTTTCCCAAATAAACTACTTGCCTATAAGCCTTTTCTCTCAGGCTTTCAAGGGGACCCAGGCAAAGATATTTACCAATGTTCATCTTAACTCATTTTTCTATCTCTTGAAGATTGGTAAAAATGTGAAGATTAAATGTTATAAATTCATATGAAATTAGGAATATCTACAAGAGGGAATGCCTGCATTTTGTTTGCTTCAGCTGAGTAATTTGCACCAAACACTGAAATTGCCCTTAAGTAATTCATGATTGTGGGTAATTAAATATCACTAAGTTGCCATTCCTCTCTCAGAGGCAGAGGTCTGGACTGGATAACTTCTTTAGAAAACACTGAGGTGTTTTTTAACACCTGGGCACATGGGTGACTCCTCGGTGGCTTAGTTGGTTAAGCATCTGCCTTTGGATCAGATCATGATCCCAGGGTCCTGGGATTGAGTGCTGCATCAGGCTTCCTGGTCAGTGGGGAGCCTGCTTCTCCTTCTCCTTCTTGCTTGTGCTCTCTCTCTCTCTCTGACAAACAAATAAAATCTTTAAAAAAATTAAAAACATGGAGGATTTCAGTGACAATTTTATTAGAGGGAAACACCTTATTGTGGCTCAGGAAGGTTTCAAAAAGATTTATCATTTGTCTAGGCTCATAAAAGCTATACACCAAAAGGATGCCTTATTGTTTGCTTTGATTTAACAGTGAGATATGCTTACCATGATTCAGACTTTTCCCAGGTGACAGTGATGCCAATGTCATTTCCACCTGGTTTTGCACTACATAGCAAAAGCCTTACAAATGTTTTCCCTTTCTTAATCTCAGAAACGCCCATAGTTGCATCATAAGCTAGTCTAGTGGTTCCTAAAAACTGGTCTATGGATTGACTATAGCAAAATCACTGAGGAAACTTTTTAAGAATACATGCTTCTGAGTTCTACCTCTGGAGATTCGAATTGGTTCTGGAGTTTGGGCAGTGGTAGATTGGAACTTGCCTGTCTTGACTAGTGAGAGCCTATTGTGCCTTCTCATTCTAACTCCACATTGAGTGACTTTGCATTGGTAGCTTGAAATCAGCCCTATGAGAGTATTGATACTATGGAATATGACAAATATTACAATTAGAGATTTTTTTTCCCTCCTCTAGAGCTGATGTCAAACATTTACTAGCACATCATTGGATTGGGGCCCAGGTAACTGCTCAGTGTAACAGCTCCGCCAATCAAGTAAGGAATCTGTTTTTTAGAGATGTAAATTTTTTATTTCCAAGTTAATATGAGCTGTTCACATGACAGTACTGTTATCACTTTACCACATTTTTCTTATAAATATAATTTTTAAGGTATATCTGTTAACCTTTTTTATTTAAAACACCATTACTGAAATGAGTTTAATAAAAATACCAATTTAACTTGTGCTCTAGCAACTAATATAAATGACCTCCTCTTTGACACCTCGTTGGATTTTCTAAAGGAAAATGAGTCCATATTAATTTAATTCCCTGTGTGATCCTATGCTACAAAATTAAAATATTTATCTGGCTTGGTTTAATCCGGTTTTAGAATAATTGTTTTAACAGAAAATTAGAGTACCATTAGTCTCCTGAATATTATAATTTAACAAATGATTACTATGCTAAACCAAATGGTTACCATGGCAAGTATTTGTCTGGAGTCTTGAGGTAGGAGGGGGCCTTCTGTTAGAGAGGGATTCCTATTTCTCTTCCCCATTGGTACCTAATTGCCAAGCATTAAACATAGTGAGGTTGGAGAATTCAGTGCATATTTACAAAGACAACAGTGATTCTCAACACAATGCCTATATTTCTGTACTTGGCAACAGTGATTTAAAGACTAGCTAAGGTCAACAACCAGGAGCGCCTCGGTGCCTTGGTGCCTCGGTTGGTTAAGCATCTACCTTCCCCTCAGCTCATGATCTCAGGGTCCTGGGATTGAGCCCTACAGGAAGTCTGCCTCTCCCTCTCCCTCTGCCCCTCTCTCTATTCATGCTCATACTCTCTCAAATAAATAAACAAAATCTTAAATAAACACACAAAAGAACTTCAAAAAACCATTGCCAACAGAGTTTACCCTGATAAATCTGGAATATAAAAATCACAGCTTGGCTTTAACACAAAAGGGGAAATGCCAACACAGTTTGGTTTTAACACAGAAGGTGAAACACCTGATTGTTCAATGTGGTATAAAATTCTGAAAGTTGAACTGATGTGAGGAAACATGCATTCTGGCCTCAACTTCATTTCTTATTCAAGCAGTACTGGTGAAGTCACATAATCTTTCTTAGCCTCCATTCTTTATTCCTGAACCTACTGTATTTATATCACAGTGTTTATGCTGAGGATCAAATGAGATAAACGTGTGAGCAATTTGGATAATTATTCTTCAAATGTAAGAAATCATCAATATTAGTTTGTTTCAAAGACTTAGGAAGGACATTATCTTTTATTAAACATAATTCAGTCTAATCACATATATATCTAGTGTTGATAAATCCCTTGTCAGAACTTTATATGACTGAAAGGGTCTTAATTTGTCATTGACAGGTATGGTTACTTTCTTTTGGATACTATCTTGATGATTATGAGCAAAGTTTCAAAATTTAAATACATTTTATGTATACATATATTATTTTGCAACTATTTTATGGAAGAAAGGGTACATTATGTTGCTTAAAATAGTTCTGTCTTATTGAATGTGGGGGTAGATATAAGGAAAATAACAGCTAACACTGTGGAGTTCTTACTATGGAGGAGGAAATATGCTTATAGTATCACAGCTTCTTTTAGATTGAAAAGTTGCTACTTCTAAGCCTTAGTTTTTTTTTAAGTCTTAACAGATAGAAAGTGATAAGGCTAGGACTCAGAAGTTGTTCCACCTCAAACTGAAACCCAAGTCCAAATTCTAAGCTAAAATGCTAATATTGCCTCTTGCATTATTCACATCTGCCTTTATTTTCACCTTACTCTCCTTTTCATCACTCGATGAAAATGTTTGTATCTCTACATACAGAACAAGTGGCCCTCTTAGATAAACAAGATTCTTTGGTTAAATAGGTTAATGGTGACGGTTCATAGCTGGAAGCAATCAGAGTCCACTGTCCCTGTGTTTGACAGTAGCTACAGTCTATCTGGTATCTTGCCACTCTGATTTCTGTAAATCACATAGTAATTTATAACTGCAATAAATGTTTTTTCCTCCACTAAACCCAGATTTATAGATCAAGTGGAAATTTCCTCTGAAGGACACTATTATTTAGTTTACTACAGGAGAGTATTAATAAACACAACTTTAAAATTATTTTTGAATGCCTGAGCATTTATATTTGTTATTTATAATCCTTCAAAAGCCGTAGATATCCATTTTGCAGATAAGGAAACTGAGGTAGAGAGTACTTCACCCAAAGGTCACACAGATGCTAAGTGATAGAGGTGGAATTCAAACTCTGATTCACAAGACTCCCAGGCCCATCATTTTCTTCCTAACATACGGTTGTGGAAGACCGAGGGGGTTCTATGAAGGAAAGTCTACAATGTGACCATATATAACTTTGAAAAAGTGTCATACTTCAGAATCACAAGGTTTCATGTGCAAATCCAAATCTGTGCTTTTTCTGGAAGATCTGGAACAAGGGCTGGGAGAAAGTAACCTCTGCGCCCTTTAGGATGGGCCTGGGCTATCATTTTTCCACCTCTCCTACCACTTCTCTTGTCCTTAGCTACATTACCTGACCCTGTTAGAGTTAATCATCTCAGATTCTATTGTGATTTCAAAGCTTTGTTGACTGAGGGGGAAAAGATTCTCCTGTGCTATTCTTATGATTAATTAATAAATTGGGGACAGAGCTAATAACAGTTCTCAAGATAATGTATTTTGGTTCTAAACAAGGGCCTTCTGAGAGGTTAAATACTCTAGGCTTTTCTTTTGAAATTGTAATTGACTGATATAAGCTACTTATTAAAATTTTGATGTTATTCAAATTGTGTCAGTATAATTTTTAGGATATCTGTAACCTGGAACTTAGGGTAGTAAAGAATAATGCTTGCATTGCAGTCTTAAAAATTATAAGATCTTACATTTTGTTTCAGAAACAAATATATTCTAAAGGTAGGAAGTGCGTTGGAAAGGAAACACTAACATCTTTGTATTATTATGTAACTTATAAAATATCATGTAATCCTAAAAATAGGCCATTAGATCATTGCTTAGATGGAATAGGTATTTTTTATGGTTAGATGATCATATAGTTCATCTTCCATACAAATAACAAGTTTTCATATTCAGTGAATTATTTGGGTTTTCTAATTAAAAAGTGAAACAAAAAGTTGTTCTAGAGATAAGAAAAATTTGAAGAAAGTATACTGATAATTTAAAATATCAATTTTGTGGGGCATCTGGGTGGCTTACCCGGTTAAGCATCGGAGTCTTTGTTTTGGTGCAGGTCATGATCTCAGTGTTGTGAGATCAAGACCTGCATGGGGTTCCACGTTTAGTGTAGAGTATGCTTGAGATTCTTTTCCCTCTGCCTCTCCCTCTGTGCCTCCCCTTCTCATTAGCAAGCATACACAGACTCTCTTAAATAGAATAAGTGAATAAGATATTAAAAAATATATCAATTTTGGGGCGCCTGGGTGGCTCAGTGGGTTAAAGCCTCTGCCTTCAGCTCAGGTCATGATCCCAGGGTCCTGGGATCGAGCCACACATCGGGCTCTCTGCTCAGTGGGTAGCCTGCTTCCTCCTCTCTCTCTCTGCCTGCATCTCTGCCTACTTGTGATCTCTGTCTGTCAAATAAGTAAATAAAATCTTTAAAAAAAATGTATCAATTTTGCAAACATTTAAAAATGAACTGTGTTTCTTAAGCATATCAGAATTTTAGGTAAAATCTTACGGGGAATTTTACTCATGTGTAGGCATCAGAAAAATGTATTTCAAGTTGAATCAGTGTGAGGGGACATTTTTTCTAATAATTGAAATTAGTGTTATCTTTTGTGGGAAAGTTTTCCCAGAAATTAACTAAAAGTGTAGTCCAAAATGTTTAGATCATTAATAAAAACAATTTACTTCTTAATATGGTAATTTATTTAAAAGAATATGGAAGTTTAAAAACAATGAGCAAATATAGGACAGTGTTATTATTTGGGCATTTACCCTCACCCCCCCTTAATTAGTAAGTATTTTCTAATTTTGTATTAGAATCCACCACCATTAGGTGCTGTGGAAGATTTATAAAAAGTTATTTTTGAATATTCATGAATATTCATTATGAATGATCAATCGGTTCATAATTTTTTTTGAAAAGCTGCATAGTAAAAATACCATGGATATTATCATTTTCTCTACTCCCATCCCTAGAAGCAACAAATATTACCTGTTTCTTATATATTGTTACACGGATATTTTATGCAGATAAATGCAAAGTGGTATTTTTCTCTCCCACATTCCTATTATACAGTCTGCTTTATACAACATGGTAGATATCCTACACGTACTTCTAAATCTTGCTTTTTCACATACATATCTTGGAGATTACTCGATAGCCCAAGGAGCAAATTGTCATCGTTGTCTTCTTTTTTTAATTTGCTTTATGACTGTAGGCTATTTCCATTTGGGATGCTTTATAATCTATTTTACCAGTCATCTATTGTAGACATTTATGTAGTTCCAGTTTTGCTATTACAAACCATATTGCAATGAATAACCTTATATATAGGTCTTTACACTTACTAAATTATTATGTCTTTAAGAAAAATTCCTTGAAGTGGAGTTGGATTAAAAGGTATGTACTTCTAAAAAAAAAAAAAAAGGTATGTACTTCTATAATTTTATTAACATATAATGTATTATTTGCCACGGGGGTATGGGTCTGTGAATTATCAGGCTTACACATTTCATAGCACTCACTATAGGACATACCCTCCCCAATTTCCATAACCCAGACACCCTATCCCTACCCCCCCCCACACATCCCAGCAACCCTCAGTTTGGTTCACGAGATTAAGAGTCTTGTGGTTTGGGGGTGCCTGGGTGGCTCGGTGGGTTAAAGCCTCTGCTTCCAGCTCAGGTCATGATCCCAGGGTCCTGGGATCAAGCCCCACATTGGGCTCTCGGCTCCGCGGGGAGCCTGCTTCCTCCTCTCTCTCCCTGCCTGCCTCTCTCGCCTACTTGTACTCTCTGTCAAATTAATAAATAAAATCTTAAAAAAAAAAAAAAAAAGAGTCTTGTGGTTTGTCTCCTCCTGATCCCATTTTGTTTCATTTTTTCCTCCCTTACCCACAACGACCCTATGCCCTGCCTCTCAAATTCCTGATATCAGAGAGATCATATGATAATTGTCTTTCTCTGATGGACTTATTTCACTCAGCATAATACCCTCTAGTTCCATCCATGTCATTGCAAATGATAACAATTCATTTCTTTTGATGACCGCATAGTATTCCGTTGTATATATATACCACCTCTCTTTTATCCATTCATCTGTTGATGGATATCTAGGCTCTTTCCATAGTTTGGCTATTGTGGACATTGCTGCTATAAACATTTGAGTGCACGTGCCTCTTTGGATCACTACATTTGTATCTTTAGGGTAAATACCCAGTAGTGCTGTTGATGGGTTGTAGAGTAGCTCTATTTTCAATTTTTTGAGGAACTTCCATACTGTTTTCCAGAGTGGCTGCACCAGCTTGCATTCCCACCAAGATTGTAGGAGGGATCCCCTTTCTCTGCATCCTCGCCATTTCCTGGCTTGTTAATTTTAGCCATTCTGACTGGTGTGAGGTGGTATCTCTCTGTGGTTTTGATTTGTATATCCCTTATGCCAAATGATGTTGAGCACTTTTTCATGTATGTTTTGGCCATTTGGATGTCTTCTTTGCAGAGATGTCTGTTCATGTCTTCTGCCCATTTCTTGATTGGATTATTTGTTCTTTGAGTGTTGAGTTTGATAAATTCTTAATAGATTTTGGATACTAGCCTTTTATCTGATCTGTCATTTGCGAATATCTTCTCCCATTCTGTCGGTTGT
Organism: Mellivora capensis; assembly: GCA_004024625.1. Taxonomy (NCBI): domain Eukaryota; kingdom Metazoa; phylum Chordata; class Mammalia; order Carnivora; family Mustelidae; genus Mellivora; species Mellivora capensis. Next base: position 56,891 of record PISX010008384.1, on the reverse strand, counting down.
CTTTTGGTTTTGTTGACTGTTTCCTTTGCTGTGGAAAAGCTTTTGATCTTGATGGAGTCCCAGTAGTTCATTTATGCCCTTGCTTCCCTTGCCTTTGGTGTTGTTTCTAGGAAGAAGTTGTTGCAGGTGAGGTCAAAGAGGTTGCTGCCTGTGTTCTCCTCAAGGATTTTGATGGATTCCTGTATCACATTGAAGTCTTTCATCCATTTTGAGTCTATTTTTGTGTGTGATGTAAGGAAATGATCCAGTTTCATTCTCCTGCATGTGGCTGTCCAATTTTCCCAACATTATTTGTTGAAGATACTGTCTTTTTCCCATTGCATATTCTTTTCTGCTTTGCCAAAGACTAGTTTATCATAGAGTTGAGGGTCTATTGCTGGGCTCTCAGTTCTCTTCCATTGATCAATGTCTATTTTTGTGGCAGTACCATACTACCTTGATGATGACAGCTTTGTAATAGAGCTTGAAGTCTGGAATTATGATGCCAACAACTTTGGTTGTCTTTTTCAACCTTCCTCTGACTATTTGGGGTCTTTTCTGGTTCCATAATAAATTTAGGATTATTTGTTCCAGTTCTTTGAAAAAAGTTGATGGTATTTTGATACAGATTGCATTAAATGTGTAGATTGTTCCAGGTGGCATAGACATTTTCACAATATTTGTTCTTCCAATTCATGAGCATGGAACACTTTTCCATTTCTTTGTGCCTTCCTCAATTTCTTTCATGAGTACTTTATAATTTTCTGAGTACAGATTCTTTGCCTCGTTGGTTAGGTTTATTCCTCGATATCTTATGGCTTTGGGTGCAATTGTAAATGGGATCAACTCCTTAATTTCTCTTTCTTCTGTCTTGTTGTTGGTGTATAGAAATGCAACTGATTTCTGTGCATTGATTTTATATCCTGACACTTTATTGAATTCTTGTATGAGTTCTGTTACTTTTGGAGTGGAGTCTTTCAGGTTTTCCACATAAAGAATCATATCATCTGCAGAAGTGAGAGTGAGAGACTTCTTTGCCGATTCAGATGCCTTTTATTTCTTTTTGTTTTCTGATTGCTGAGGTTAGGATTTCTAGTACTATGTTGAATGGCAGTGGTGATAGTGGACATCCCTGCTATGTTCCTGACCTTTGAGGAAAAGCTCTCAGTATTTCCCCCTTGAGAATGATATTTGCTGTGGGTTTCTCATAGATGGCTTTGATGATATTGAGGTATGTACCCTCTATCCCTACACTTTGAAGAGTTTTGATCAAGAAAGGATGGTGTACTTTGTCAAATGCTTTTTCAGCATCTATTGAGAGTATCATATGGTTCTTGTTCTTTCTTTTATTAATGTATTGTATCATATTGATTGATTTGTGGATGTTGAACCAATCTTGCAGCCCAGGAATAAATCTCACTTGGTCGTGGTGAATAATTCTTTTAATGTACTATTGGATCCTATTGGCTAGTAATTTGGTAAGAATTTTTGCATCTGTGTTCATCAAGGATATTGGTCTGTAATTGTCTTTTTCATGGGGTCTTTGCCTGGTTTTGGGATCAAAGTAATGCTGGCCTTATAAAATTAGTCTGGAAGTTTTCCTTCCATTTCTATTTTTTGGAAGAGTTTCAGAAGAATAGGTATTAATTCTTCTTTATATGCTTGGTAGAATTCCCCTGGGAAGTTATCTGGTCCTGGGCTCTTGTTTGTTGGGAGATTTTTGATGATTGTTTCAATCTCCTTACTGGTTATGGGTATGTTCAGGTTTTCTATTTCTTCCTGGTTCAGTTTTGATAGTTTATATGTCTCTAGGATTGTATCCATTTCTTCCAGATTGTCAAATTTGCTGCTGTATAGTTGCTCATAATATGTTCTTATAATTGTTTGTATTTCTTTGGTGTTGGTTGTGATCTCTCCTCTTTCATTCATGATTTTATTAATTTGGGTCCTTTATCTTTTCTTTTGGATAAGTCTGGCCAGGGGTTTATCAATCTTATTAATTTTTTCAGAGAACCAGCTCCTAGTTTTGTTGATTTGTTCTACTGTTCTTTTGGTTTCAATTTCATTGATTTCTGCTCTGATCTTTATTATTTCTCTTCTCCTGCCAGGTTTGGGATTCTCTAATATCTTCTATGCTTTTTTTGAGCCCAGCTAGCACCTTGATAATTGCAATCCTGTACTCTTGTTCTGACATATTATTAATGTCCATATTGATTAGAACCCTAGCTGTCGGTACTGCCTCTTGTTCTTTTTTTTTTTTTTTTTTTTTTTTTTTTTTTTTTTTTTTTTTTTTTTTTTTTTTTTTTTTTTTTTTTTTTTTTTTTTTTTGTGGTGAGTTTTTCCATCTTATCATTTTATCCTGATAAGAATAGATGAATGAGAGAACAAAGTACTAAAAAGTTGACAAAGACCCCAGAAAAATATACACTAACCAAATCAGAAGAAACCCAAAACCATGGGAAGAAGAAAGGCAGAAAATAATAAAAAATAAAAAAATATATATTAGACTGGTGAACAAAACAGAGCCACCAACTTGATATTGGGTGTATCCTGATGTCTTAGAAGAAACTACCTCCCAAAATTTTAAAGAAAGAAAAAAATATATATATACATACACAAAAATAAGGGCAAATATGATGAAGCATGGAAAATGACTATAAACTTGATCAGAAAAAAGATTCAATAAAAGGAATTGATAAGGTAAGTTTGTTGAAAAAGGAGAAAAAGAAGAGAGAATGTGGTCAGGGTGGAGACTAGAACAATGCCATGCACTAGATTTAGGGTATATTTTGATCTATTAGAAAAAATTATATCCCAAAATTTTAAAGGAATAAAAAACCCTTTATGTGTACAAAAAATAAGCTTAAATACAATGAAGGGATAAAATATGACTATAACAATGAACATAATAAAAGATTTTTTAAAAAAATGTATTCATAACACAAAGTAGTCAAAAACATTAAAAGAGGAAAGAGGAAAAGTTAAAACAAATATAGTAAGAAAAAATAAAATTAAAAAATTTAACTTTGACAAAAAAGGATAATGGGGAAAAAGCTATGAATTCTCTGTGTTGCTTTCCTCTAGCTCTGGAGTTCTGTAGTTCTCATTGATTGCTGAACTTGGTCTTTGCTGGATGTTCTTGCTGATCTTCTGGGGGAGGCACTTGTTGCAGTGATTCTCAATGCCTTTGCTCCAGGCAGAACTGCACCACCCTTCCCTGGGGCCAGGCTAAGTAATCTGGTCAGGTTCACTCTCTGTAGTTTTTGTTCCCTGAACGTTTTCTGTACAGCTTTGGAGGATGGAAATGAAAATGGTGGCTTCCCAATCTCTGCCCTGTAGGAGCTAAGAGCTCAAGGCCCCACTCCTCAGTGTGCCCTCAGACAAAAGCAGTCTGTCCCTCCCATCTTCCTCATCTCTGGCCGGATTCCGTGCTTACCTGGCCTGTGACCAAGTATTTTTATCTCTATCGCACTGCCCCATTTGGAGTCTCCAAACCCTGGGGATTCCTGCCATGCGTTCATGCACTGCTCCTCCTGGAGGATGAAGGGGGGTTCTCCCCAGATCTGCCACTTGTGGGGTTCCTGCTTGAAGAGCAGTGGCCCAGTTGTGCTTCGGAACATGGCTTAAGGTAACCCTTATTTGAGAGCAAACTCCTTGGCTCCTTCTCTGCAGCTGGCTTCCCTGCTTTGATACCTGGCAGCTCTGCCATACTCAGACACCCTTGGTCTTTCTATGACCACACGGGTCCTGAGACCACTCTGTCCCCACGAGGCCTCTACCCCCGCTTAGCCTCTAGTGCGATGTCCCTCAGTGGAGCAGACTTCTAAAAGTTCTGATTTTGTGCTCTGCTGCTCTGAGACTTTTCGGGAACTGGCCCCTCCCCCCCGGTCTATCTTCCCGCTGCTTCAGATTCTCTTCTCCACATCCAGAAAGTGGTCGATTTTCTGTGTACTTCTATAATTTTGAAAGATATTGCCACATTACCCTCCATAGGAGTTGTGTCCGTTTATACTCTAATGGCATACAAAATTCCTGTTTCCCCACTACCTGGCCAAAGAGCATTATTAATCTTTTACATTTTTGTCCATCTGATAGGTAAAGAATGGTTTCTTAGTGTAGTTTTAATTTCCATTTTTAAATTTTTATTCATGTTTTTAGAAGTTATTTATATTTCTTTTTCCATGAACTGTGTACATTGTTTGCCAATTTATCTCTTGGGTCATTATCAAATAGTAAGTGTTTACTATTTATTGCTTTGTGATATGAGTTGCAGATATTTATCCAAGCTTGTCATTTTCCTTTGCCACTGCTTATTATTGTTTTTGCTATGAAGGTTATTATTAATTTTTTGGATGTAGAATTTATCAATTTTTTGATGTAGAATTTATCAATTTTTTTATTTATAGCCTCTGTGTCATATTTATATAGGCCTCTTCTACACCAAGATTATAAAACACTTCTCCTAGGTTTGTTCTAATACTTTTATGCTCTCATTTTTACAATTAAATCTTTGATTCATTTGGAATTTATCCTCATGTAGAATATGAGATATAGGTCTAATGTTATTTTTTTCTAGACAGCTACCCAATAGAATTTGTTGAATAATTGATCTTCACTGATTTGAGATACTCCATTGCTACCTTTTATTATATTAATAATTATGGAGTACACATTATGAATAAAGCATTGTATTAGGTACTCTGGCAAATTTTAAAAGTGTAATATAGTTCTTGCAGCCAGAAATTACCATCTAGTTATAGCAGCAAGTTCATGGAAACACTCATGGAAACAAATCAAATGGTGGGTTGTATCAGAGAAGGTTTTATGGAGGGGCAGGCATCAGTCCTTTCCTGACACTTGTAAATGGAATTAGAGAATAAAAACATACAAAAGAGAAATAGGGGAATAAAAGAAAAGGAAGGCACATGCTCATACTCATTATCCAGAACTGATTGGCCTAAGTTACAGGGAGGCTGCTTGTTGATTAGCAAATATTCAATGTGGGTATATTTTTGGATAGTAAATGCTTTTATTTTTAGAAACACATCTATGATGTCTAAGGTGAAAATTACCCTTATAAGGTGCTGTTGATTTCTTAAATTCCCCCTTTTTAATTTAAATGTCAGAGTAAAGGTATTTATAGAAAATCGTTTCAATCACAATTTCCACTGTCAGAGCAGGCATCTTGTTAGTTGATTTGGAATGATTTGGGTCTGTCTGAATTGTTTCCCATTGTATTTTCTTGCCTGTTTAATATTGAACCTCTTTATATGAAATTTGCCATGCTGGACTATGTTACTTTAAATTCTTTAATAACAGGAGATTTAGGAACCTCTGTAGTCCATAGTATAAATACAATAGGCCCTTCCTGCCCCCAACCGTTTGCCTAAGGTTTGCTTTGCGTGGTTTCAGTTATCTAAGATCAACTGTGTTTGGGAAGCAGATGATCCTCCTGATGAGTCATCAGAAGGTCAGTAGTAGCCTAAAGCTAAGTTGCAATGCTTCTTTCATTCGTCTCACTTCATCGCATTATATAGGTATTATATCATCTCATGTCATTACAAGAATGGTAAATATAGTACAATAAGGTATCTTTTTAAGATATTTTGAGAGAGTGAAAGAGACCACAATCACAGTTAACAAGAGGTATGATATATATTGTTACAATCATTCTATTTTTTTATTATTGTTAATCTCTTACTATGCCTAATTTAGAAATTAAACTTTATCATAGGTCTATGTATACACACATACACATAGGGAAAACATAGTATATAAAAGCTTTGGAACTATCAGTTGTTTCAGGCATCCAGTGGGGGTCTTAAAATGGGATTACTGTACATGTATAGTATTTTGTTTGTGGTTTTAAAGTGACATATTAAGAAAATGAAATATAATTCACATGCCATAAAATTTGCCATCTTAAGGTATACAGTTAATTGGTTTTGAGTAAATTCATGAGGTTACCTTCACTACTACTTAATTCCTAAACATTGCCATTACCGCAAAGTGAAACCTTGTATGAATTATTACTTTCCAATATCCCTACTCCCTAGTTCCTGGCAACTACTAATCTACTTACTGTCTCCGTGAATTTACCTTTTCTGGACATTTCATATAAATGGAATCATATAATATGTGACAGTCTGTGTTTTCTTTCATTCGTGTAACAGTATTTTGAGGTTCATCCATGTTTTAGCATGTATTAGTACTTTAATTTTTTGTGGGTAAGTAATATTCCATTGTGTGGATATACCACATTGTTTTAAATCAGTTGATGGATATTTGAATTATTTCTGCCTCTTGCTATTATGAATAATGCAGCTTTTATAATAATGTAGTATAATAATGAACATTTGTATACAAGTCTCTTTCTCTCTCTCTCTTTTGTTTTTAGATAGAGGTAGCACAAGGGAGGTGTGGCCAAGGGAAAGAGAGAGAGAGAGAATCCTAACCAGGCTCCATACCCAGTGGGGAGCTCGATCTCACAACTCTGAGAGGGTGACCCGAGCTGAAATGAGGAGTTGGGTGCTTAACTGACTGAGCTACCTAGGTGACCCTATATACAAGTTTTTGTGTGGACACATGTTTTCATTTCTCCTGGGTATATACTTAGGAGTGGAATTGCTAGATCTTATAATAACTCTATGTTTAAATTTTTGAGGAACTGCCAACTGTTTTCCACATTGGCTGCACCCTTTTACATTCCCACCAGCAATATTTGAAGGTTCAAATTCTTCAAATCTGCCAACACTCATTATTTTCCATTTTGTGAATTATAACCTTTCTAATGTGTGTAACATGATATATCATTGTAGTTTTGAATTGCACTTCCTTGATGATGAATGATAATGATGCTGAACATCTTTTCATGTGCTTATTTGCCATTTATATATCTTTGTGGAATTATCTGTTTAAATCCTTTGGCCATTTTTGAATTGGGTTATTTGTCTTTTTTATCATTTAGTTGCAGGAGTTCTTTATAGATTCTGGAAATTAGACCCTTATTAAGTATATGATTTGCAAATATTTTCTTCCATTGCTGAGTTGTGTTTGTTTTGTTTTGTTTTCTTATAATGACTTTTAACAGTTAAGTTTTTTTAAATTTTTTAAAGGTTTTAAGTTTTAAAATTAATTATTTTATTTTATTATTTTTTTTAGAGAGGAAGTGAGAGAGGAGTTAGGGGTAGGGGCAGAGAGAAAGGAAGAGAGAGAATCTTAAGCAGGTTCCAAAGCCAGCAGAGACCCTGATGCAGGGCTCGATCTCACAACCCTGAGATCATGACTTTAGCTGAAATCAAGGGTCAGATGCTTAACTGACTGGGCCACACAGTTGCCCCTCATTTTTTTTTTTTAATTTTAAAAAGAATCTGGATTACCTATATTTTTTGGATTGCATATGCTTTGGTAATGTCTAGCAAATGTTCATTTAACCTGAAAGATTGCCTAACTTGTAAAGATTTACTCCTATGTTTTATCAAGAGTTTTGTGGTTTTAGCTCTTATGTTAGGACTTTGGTTCAATTGAGGTTTCTCTTTTTTAATAGTATAAGTAGGCACCCATGTTGAAAAGACTATTTTGTTGAAAAGACTATTCTTTTCCCATCGAACAGTTCTGGGATCCTTCTTGAAAACCTATTGATCATAGATATAGGGTTTTATTTCTGAACTCTCAATTCTATTCCATTGATCTTTATTCTAATACAACATGGTCTTGATAACTATACTTTTATAATAGTTTTTGAAATAAGGAAGTATGAGTCCTCCAACTTTGCACTTCTTTTTCAACATTTTGTTCTTGGTTATATTGAGTGATTTGTACTTCTATATAATTTTTAGGATCAGCTTGTCCATTCCTGCAGAAAAAGAAAGCTATAATTTTGACAGGTAAACCTACTTGAGGATTAAATATTTCCAAGTAAACCAGTTTTACTATTTTTAAAAATATGCAAATGTTTCTACAACACTATAATGTTTCTAACATTTGACCTAAATTTAAAAGCTAAAATTAATCAATCAATTAATTAATTAATTTTTAAGGCTGATATTGAAATTACTTTCCTAAATATGAATTTAGTGGTCTTTCCAAATGGCTACTATTATCACATGATTATCTTTTTCTGCTTTTCTGCTGGAAGACTATTCTGTATGACTTAACGTATAAGATTAATGATGGTGGTGTTAATGGTGATGATACTTATCATGATGACAATGATGGAGAAGATGACCATTTTCACTTCCTGAATGTGGTTAAATACCAAGTTCCTCATACATCTAATATAATCCTCCAAATAACCTAGAAGTCAGATAAAAACATCAAATGCGTAGGTGAGAAAGCTGAGAGTGACTTGATAGGGAATCTGAGATTCAGGAAAGTAAGTGACTTTCTCAAGGCCTCAGGGAGCTGGTAAAAGCAAAGCTGGGATTTGAAAACTTTTTTGCTCCCATTATTCTGTTTTCTTTCCATATAAGATTTCATTGTATAAAAACTTCAGATGATTGCACACTACCAGTGGGAGATTTGGCTTCTTACTGTTAGCTCTCCATATTAGCAAACAACAAGGGTCAGAGTCAACAGGGTTAATTCTAGCCACCGCACATGTGGCTCTTTCCTTCTGTGGTAGGAGAAAGTAAGAAAAGCCTTTCTCAGGGGAAAGAACTAATCTGGAGATTTAAGTTCAGTGAAAGAAACTTACCCTGGTGGGAAATATTAATTAGTCTTTTTTAAGTATGATTCTTTTTTAAGCCAGAGTTTGCAGGCAGAGTATTCATCAAGTACTTCTGGACATTGGGAATGGGAGTCACACTTGTAGGGTGTGATAATAAGCAATCCATTAATTATTCAAAATTTTTTTGTAGTAATGCAAATACACAATCATTACTTCCTATAATGAAACCTATCAGATGGAGCCATCTTTGAAGTATCCGGCTGCAAGGAGCTTGTGGAACTGGAGTTTTCAAATTAATGTTAGTTGGGTGGTAATCCTTGTAAAGACCAAGAAGAAACAGGATCTGGAGTAAGCGCTAGGTGATGACCAGTTTTATCCTAATGAGAATGGGATTGTGCTGTATGGGAAATCTTAAATTTCTGAGAAACCTGGAAAGACCTCATCAGTTATTTCTACCCAGATTTCCTTTCTCTTATTTCTTGGTGCCTCAAATATTTTCTAACATTTCCTTAATGTCGCTGCTTTCTACTTGGACATGATGCAAATTTGTGTTTACTCTTCTCCAGTAAAGAGGTGTAATTGTTTCTTGTGCAGTATTATTGGTAAAGAGGCAGCAATCAAACTGTGTCTATGGGGGCTTTTACCTATCACTTTCCCACTTATAAGAGGTCAATGGAGTATTTTATTAATTTTTTTTCCTTACTTTTGACTAAGATGGCAAAAGAAGAACCAGATTTACCCTCCCATCTGAAACAACCAAAACAAAAAAGACCAAATTAGGGAACAGTGTTTGTAAAGATAGTGGACATCAGGCAACAAGGAACAGTAATCCTGGAGTGACAGAAAACAAATGAGGTAATCCTGTTATTGGCCTACCTCACTACCTCAAAGGAGTCAATTACAAAAATATAAGTTAGCTTGAAGTTATTCCATAGCTCACTGATTATTGTTTTTTAAATATTCTTTTTCTGTGTTTCATGTTGGAAAGTTCTTTTGCTTTGTCTTCAAGTTCACTAAATTTTTCTTCTTCAATGTTTAATCTGTTACTAATCCCATCCAGTATGTTTTTCACCTTAGATATTATAAATTTCATTCTAGAAGTTTGATTTGGGCCTTTGTTTATATCTCTAACTAACTCTTTGAACATGTGGAATACATTTGTAATAACTGTGTTGTTGTTGTTTTCAGATTTAAGGGCAAGGGGTCCTTGTCTTTTTTTTTTTTTTTAAATTATGTTATGTTAGTTACCATACAGTACATCATTAGTTTTTTTTTTTTAATGATTTTGTTTATTTATTTGAGAGAGAGAGCATGAGAGGAGAGAGGTCAGGGGAGAAGCAGACTCCCCGCCGAGCAGGGAGCCTGATGATGCGGGACTTGATCCCAGGACTCCAGGATCATGACCTGAGCTGAAGGCAGTCACTTAACCAACTGAGCCACCCAGGTGCCCCACATCATTAGTTTTTGATGTAGTGTTACATGAGTCATTGTTTTCAGCCATTGGAAAGGATGAATACACAATATTTGCATCAGTATATTAACTGTTTTAATTCCCTTTTGTGACAATACTGTGGTCTGGATCAATTTTTTTTTCTTTTAAATTTATTTAAAAATTTAACTCTCATTTTCTTTTTGTTTTCTTAGACCCTAGAAAATAAACACTTGTAGGTGACCAATGTTTTATTCCAGAAACATATAGTCTTACCAGTTAGTTCATAAAAGGGCTATTTTCCAAAGGCACATCTAAGTAATTATAGCAGTAGTCTTTTTTAGGCATTTCAAAATGTGATCAGTAAAAATATACAATTATTGATAAAGTTTTTTTAAAGATACTTCCATGCTTTTTAAAAAAAAGCTATTTCTTTTAAAGAATACTTGATTTTATGGTGAACAAGGAAAAGAAAATATTCTAGTAGAAAGAGATTACTAAAGCTAACCAACACTATTTCCCTATTTCTGTATCTCCTATGTTAATATGCCTAGAAGCATTTGCATTTGCTGTTTTCTCTTTTTCTTGAAACGCTTTCTCCATATATTTGCATGGCCGCCACATTTTTGATCTTTGAAATCTTGGTCCAAATGCCTTCTCAAATAGGACCTTTCTTGACCACCTTTAGCTAAAATGTCTTCCCCTCGGGGCGCCTGGGTGGCTCAGTGGGTTAAAGCCTCTGCTTTCGGCTCAAGTCATGATCCCAGGGTCCTGGGATCGAGCCCCACATTGGGCTCTCTGCTCTGCGGAGAGCCTGCTTCCTCCTCTCTCTCCCTGCCTGCCTCTCTTGCCTACTTGTAATCTCTGTCTGTCAAATAAATAAATAAAATCTTTAAATAAAATAAAATGTCTTCCCCTCTTTTCCCACTGCCAAACTTATTTTCTATCTGTTACATTATTGTCTTCATAGTCCTTATAAGTAACTAAAATAATTTCATTTATATATGTATTATCCTTATTCTCACAGGAGAATATAAGCTCCTTAAAGATAGGCATTTTTTAACCAAACAGTCTTATCTTAATAGATTTTTAAAATTTCTTTGACTAATTGTGACTAATTATAGGACTGTTTTATTATTATATGCTATATTTCTTTTCCACTTATTCTCCATTTTACTTTATTTTGGCATATGAATACTTCTTCCCTTTTTTATAAACAGGTTTCTTAAAGGGATGTCTCTTAATTAAAAGCTGCTTTATGGTCAAGAAACTCAGGAATTAAATTACACAATAAACTTGACCATTAGAAAATTTCTTCTAAACTGTATAACCAACTGTATTTCTCTTTGTTTTTAAATTAATGATGGACTCCCTCTGCTCATTTCTGTTGTTTTGAACTTTTGTTTAAAATTTTTCTGTTATTCATTTTTTTCTTGTATATTTGCCTTGCCAATTTGATCATAAGCTACCTGGGAGAGGGGATGTATTCAGCCCACTGGATACCTATATTGTGGAGTAGAATGATTGAGCAGAATGTTGAGCTATCTATTAAGCTCTGCTAAGTTGTTTTCATGGAAGCTTAAAGAGAAGAAAGCCAAATCATTGTTATTCATAATAATTATGTCTCTGTAACAAACTTGATAGAATAAGGATGTTGACATCATTTTTTCAAATATGGTTTATTACAAGGCTTTCTAAATCTGTCCTTTTCATTATCTGAAAACTATTAATCCTGTTATGATGATAATGGCATGATCTTTATAACTGGTTGCCCTATAAAATTCAAATCCTTCTAGGGCACCTATAAAGGAAAAGAAATTTGGTATAGAAAGATGAGATGTTTTACTTTCTTAAAAAAAGCACATAAATGAATGTTTTAACATCCTAGTTGGGTTAAAATCTTAGTGGAGTTAAATGCATAAATAGGTAAACAATACTCTTTCAGAAAAATCTGATAGAAAATTACTTTTTTGCTATAATTGAAAGAGATATTATTACATTACAGCATTTGTGATATGCAGAATTTATTTGCAGTGTTTATAATATCTCTCATATATTTTATGGAAGTAAGAGCTTTAGTATGTGTTTATCAAATTAAAAATTGCTTCTAAGATTGTTCATTCTGTTTCCTAAACTTTATCACTGATTATAGATACAAGGCACTTCTGTCATTTATTTTAAAGACTGTTTATTAACTTGTCTTTAGGCTAACTCAGATTGCATATTGCTAAGAAATTAAGTGGCTATGGACAATCAGTAATTTACATAATTATTGTTTTGGAGATAATTCTGTAGGGAATAGTCTGCTTCTATGAATATTTATAAAGTATCTGATTTATAAGCATAAAAACAATGAGTATAAGGTATTGTTATCTACTTATTTGGAAGATGATAAAGTATCTGCAGATAACAAATGTAATATCTTTGATATGGCTTAAATGACTTCAGTATCATATAACAGAAAAAAAAGGAGTAAGGGGAAATTTTCCATTATTTATCTTATTCTTTCATTTTCAGAACAGATCCTGAAATACTCATTATAGTACTTTCTCTGAGTATGTGTATTCACATATGTATGGTTATATATATATATATATATGAATGATGTATGGTGTTATGTGTATGTATGTATGGTGATATATATATATATATATATATATATATATATATATATAACATATATGTGATGGATATCATATCATAAAGGATGAGAATCTGGATTAAAGTTTGGCAAATTTATTGTCTGGGTTTAGTCTGGCCCACTACCTATTTTTGTGAGTAAAGTTTTATTGGAATACAACAATGCTCATTCATTTGTGTATTATCTGTTGATACTTTCATACTTTCAACAGCAAAGTTGAGCATGGCCTGCAAAGTAGTGCCCTTTCAAAAAAAAAATTGTGACCCCTGATCAGCTGACCCACATACTTCAGAAACTGTATGTTACTGTATTTTTAAGTGTTCTATCCTCTATATGATTTTCTTCCTAATGTATGTGAATACTGAGTTGTCTATGGGTTATCAGCTTAAACATGATCTGAGAAATCTTTTTGATCTTTACCTTCCACCTATATTTATAATCATAAGCATTAAAAGTGAGACACATAAAACACATTAATACAGGAATCAAAGATTTTGCCATAAAATGATCTAAATTCTGCCAATGATTTTTTGAATATCTAGGAGTTATCTAATTAATAGATCTTGAAAACTGAAGACAAAATTAGCATACTCTTGATTATATTCTTATTCTTCAAAGCCACTCCTTCTATCACAAGAAGAGTAGTTTCCCGGTATTCTTCATTTTACTATTGAGGACAAATGAGAAAAACCAATTCCAACATAACTATAAACATATTTTATATCTTGGTTTAAAGGCTTCTAGTTCTCATGGAAAAATGTGGGTCAAATGATCTCTAAGTTTTTCTTTCAATTTTAAAATGTTGTGGTCTTTTTTCAAATTACTGTGAGCATTTCTCAAACAAAACCAAATATGCCCTCTTAAAGAATTAATTTAGTTCATTGTTAGTAATAAAAGTAGCTCTTTTTCATAAACTCATTCTATTTAGAGACAAGTCATAAGAAAGTAACTACAAAAGAAGAGCCAAATAAATGGAACGATATACCATGTTTATAGGTTGGAATTTAGAAACGAGATATCAATTTTTTACAAATTCTGTAGATTTAGTTAGAACTCAAAATCCCAATAGGTTTAAAAAAATTTTTTTTGGTAGAAATTTGCCAATTCATTGTAAAATTCATCCAGAAATGCAAAGAACATAGGAGACCCCTTCTCCCCCAATCTTTTATTTATTTATTTATTTATTTATTTATTTATTTATTTATTTATTTATTTATCAGAGCAAGAGAGAGAGAGACAGACAGCATGAGTGCAAGCAGGGGGAGCAGCAGGCAGAGGGAGAAGCAGGCTCCCTGTTGAGCAGGAAGCCTGATATGGGACTCTATCCCAGGACCCTGGGATCATGACCTGAGCCAAAGGCAGACGCTTAACCTACTGAGCCCACCCAGACATCCTCTTCCCCAATCTTGAAAGGAGCACTGTTGAAGAACTTACATAAACCACTTGATTTAAGACTTACTAAAGCTAAAGTAATGAAGATAGGTGTGTTATTGGCACAGGAATCAGCAAATAGACTAATTGAATAGCAGTTGAACGCATATATTGTCAATTGATGTTGGACAAGTGCACCAAAAGCACCTCAACGAGAGAAACATCTTCAGCAAATGGTTCTAAAACAACTAGAAAATCAACCTCTACTCCTATCTTACTCCATAAAAATTAATTCAAGATGTATCATAGATTTAAATTTGAAAGCTAAAACAAAGTTTTTAGAAAAATAATATAGGAGAATAACATTGTGGCTTTGGCTATTTGAAGTTTTTTTAGAATTATATTCAATTTTTACAAAAGATTGTATTTATTTTTTTGACAAAGAGAGACAGAGATAATGACAGAAATCATGATCAGGGAGAAGAGGGAGAAACAGGCTCCCTGCTTAGACACTGGGCTCAATCCCAGGACCCTGGGATAATGACCTGAGTCTAAAGCAGATGCTTAACTGACTGAGCCACGCAAACACCCCGTTTTTTTAAAAAAAAAGTAAGCTCCAGGCCCAATATGGGGCTTGAATTTACAACCCAGAGATCAAGAGTCACATGTCCTACCAACTGAGCCACCCTGATACCCCTATTTAAAGGTTTCTTAGCAAGACACACACACACACACCCAAAACCCAGCCACAAAAGGGGAAAATATAGGTGAATTGGATTTTGTAATAATTAAAAATTTTCTTTCATCATAAATTATTAAGAAAATAAAAAGTTACAAACTTAGAAAACATATTTGGAACATTTATATCTTTTAAGATATTTTAAGGTATATAAATAATTCCTTATAGTTAAAACTACTGTATTGTATATTTAAACATTGCTAAGAGAATAAACCTTGAAAGTTCTCAGGACAAAAAACAAAACAAAACAAAACAAAAACAACCAAACTTCTGTACTATGTGTGATGACGGATGTTAAGTAAACTTACTGTGGGGTTGCCTGGGTGGCTCAGTCAGCTAAGTGTCTGTATTCAGCTCAGGTCATGATCCCAGGGTCCTGAGATTGAGCCCCTCGATGGGCTCCCTGTTCAGCCAGGAGTCTGCTTCTCTTTCTCCTTCTGCCCATTCCCCTGCTCTTGCTCTCTCTCTCTCTAATAAATAAAATCTAAAAAAAAAAGTAAACTCACTGTGGTGATTATTTTGCAATACTGCATATACAAATTTTTTAACATATGCAAATTTAAATCATTTCATTGTACACCTGAAGCTAATATAATGTATGCCAATTATACCTTAATTTAAAAAATGATTCTTGTAAGTCAATAATAGAGACAACTCAATAAAAAACGAATATACTGGAATACTTCAACAATAAGAAATAAATGGCCAATAAGCATATGAAGAAGTGTTCAACATCATTATGGAAATGCAAATAAAGCCCATAATTAATTACCATTCTATATCCTGACAACTTACTAAAATTAAAAAGATTGGGAGTGCCTGGGTGGCACAGTCGGTTAAGTGGCCAACTCTTGGTTTCGGTTCAGATTGTGATCTTGGGGATTATAGACTGAGCCCTAGGTTGGGCTCTGAGCTCAGCATGGGATCTGCTTGGGGTTCTCTTCTCCCTCTGTCCCTACCCCCCTCTGCTCTCTCTCAAATAAATAAGTAAAATCTTTAAAAAATAGTAAAATTAAAAAGAATGACACTAGCAAAGGTGAGTAAGAATGTGGAAATCTGAAGTTCTTTGTTGGTGAGTGTGTAACATGGTATAAGAATTTGGAAACATGGTCTAAGAATTTGGCAGTTTCTTTTAAAATTAAAGATAAACCTAATGTGGTTCAAAAATCTCTTCGTAAATAATCTACTCAAGAGACATACAGATACAAATAACAAAAATAAAAACAAAACACATTATATTTATAGTTGCTTTATTCATAATAGACAAAAACAGCAGCTCAACTGTTCATTATTAGTACAATGTCTAAATTGTGATATAGTCATACAGTGTATTACCAGTCATCAATAGAAAGGAGCAAATTATTGCAACATAACAACATGGATGAATCTCATAATTTTATGTTGAATGAAAGAAAGCAGGCACAAAATACCACACATAATGTATTTAAATTATATGAAGTTGTAACAGGCAAAACTCAAACAGGAAGCAATCTAAATGTCCATCAACTGGCAAACATAAAATGTGGCATATCCATACAATGGAATATAGAATATTAACATTCAAAAAAAGAAAGTCTGATATACGGTAAACAGGTAAAGCATTAAGCTAACTGAAAGAAACTAGATGCAAAAGACTACACATTGTATGACTACATATATATTAAATTTTCAGACAGGCAAATATATGATTACAGGAAGCAGATCAATGATTGCATGGGGCTGGAGAGTACAAATGGGCATGAAGAAATCTTTTGAATTATTGGAAATGAAGAATTGGATCATGGTGATGATTGCACAAATCTTTAAATGTGTTAAAAGTTATTGAATTGTATACTTATAAGGTGTGAATTTTATATACTTCAGTCAAGGTGTTCCAAAGGGGAGAAAAAGAACAGACAAAGCTTAACAGATGGTGAAAGAAATTGAAACAGTGATTGTCTTTAAGTGAGGGGTGGAGATTAACTGGAAAGGAAAAGGAGGGAACTTTTTGGGGTGATATAAATATTCTATATCTTGATTGGCCTGATGGTTATACATAGGTGCTTATAACTGTCAAAGTTCATGAAGCAGTACAATTATGATTTGTGCTTTTTTTCTAGTATGTAAATTGTACCTCAAGTTACTACAGGTTTGGAATTTGTTGAATGAGAGCACACGTTAAACTTTACCTGTTCTGAGGGCTAGAGGAGGCAGCCTTGAAGGAAGATACTGATTGTGTTGATTTATCCTATATGAAGTAACTATAGAAAATATGCAAAAGCTTGAGGATTAAGAAGTGGTGATGATGTAGAACATGTTTGCTCCTTTAGGTATGCATGATTAGTAGAAAGAAGTAAAAGTAAAAGTCTTTCATTTTTAAGAGAACACATTTCTGCTGCAGAGGCCATTGTCACTTTTTTAATGCCAAAAACCTGAAGAGGTTTGTTACACATATACAGCTGCCCTCAGTTTTCACCTGGAAGCATTGTATATATAATGCAGTTACAGTTTTCTTGGGAGTACAAGGAAAGCTTAGTGGCAATGGTGGATAAAAAGACTCATGATTTACATCTAGATATTTGATGTTTTTAAAAAAGTCAGTTTTCCACATTGCATGCTTTAGAGGCAAAGCCTATGCCAGGAATTCCTATTCAAGTGATTAATAGAGGGTGTGCTCTCAGGAGGAGAGCAAGGGATAAAGCTAAGCAGGAATGCATCTCTGCTGGAGACTGGCTTCACTCTTGGATAAGAACTGAACAAAAGAGGTAAGTAGGAGGTTTGTTTTTGTTTTTGTTTTTAGCTTGTGTGTTAGTCTTTGGCCAAGGTTTCAAGAGTGGTGATGTTGGAGAGCATAACGTCTGTGGTGAGGCAGTGCCCTTTGGGGATTCTCCAGGGACTGGGAGCAACTGTAAGCTATTATCAACCAACACTCACAGCAGTGGGTGGAGGGAAATAGGAGCACCAGCCTGGAAAGGGGTGGGGCTCATAGCATCCACTACAGCATAAAATAAAGAATTCTAGATAGTTATTTTATGGAGTAAGCTTAAATGCACATTCACTTAACTGTTTTAAAACTACTTTTCCCTTACGTTTGGAAAAAGCTGTTTTCTGAACCAAAAATGAGGGTTTTGGGGGGTAAGACATATAGCCTGATTTTGGATTTAGAAGTATATATCTTTGGTTTCAGAACTTATTTTTGTGAGACATAGAACTTATATAAATTTAACCTATATTTATTAGTATATTTAACAAACATTAAAATAATAAGGATTCTTGAAACTGGGATAGTTTGGAACATAAAAGGCATATGGTTCCTAAGTATCATGTACAGTGAGTCAAACCATATTTGATAAAGTTTTCTGTTTCCTTTACAAATCTCAATTCTTTTTCCCTCACACAAGTATCGATTCAATTTTCTCTATTTCCCTATAATATAAATTATATTTTATTTCTATTTAATTTTTTTCTTTCCAGAAATAATTTTAATTCTTCTTTTGCTTGCTTTTAAGGCTATGTATGGCTAGAGGTTTATCAGGTAACTTCTTACACTCATCTGTGCTATTCTGTTCATTAATTATTACCTCTCTCATCGTTCTTTCACCTCATTATTCTTAGAATCAAGCAAATGGGAATACACCCAGGTGTACGGGAGGTAGATAGTAAAATGTTGACAATGTTTAATGGTGTTTTATTGCTACCATCATCTATTTTTAAGTCTTCTGATACCTGTTACATATGTTTATGAAGAACTAGGGTGGAGAGCCCAGAAAATCTGCTTTTGGCAAGCATTTGAGATTTCTTTAGTCTGATGAAGCATTTAGAATAGTTACCTACTTGTCTTCAGATTGTTTATACTTAACCTTTATTAAATCTTTGCAAATGCTGAACATGGTTTCATGATAAAAGCTAAAGAAAAGTTTTAAATGTGTAAGGAATCAAAAGTATCACAGATTTTATTCTTATTATTTTTGTCTTATTTGGGATTTTCAAACATTCCTAACATTGTTTATCTCTTGATTTTTTTTTCTGCTGTTCAAGCAAAATCTTCAACATTCTAAGGCTAACTTCCCATTTCTGAACTGTATTTGATGCTAATGCATCCAGCTCAGATATTCCTTTATCTTGCGATGGTCCTCACTCTGGCCATAGGACCCTATCCCTACCTCCAAACACATTGGTGTTATCCAGATGCAAAAATTTTTATCCAAAGACTTTATTTATATTTTTTTATTATATTAGTCACCATACAGTACATCATTAGCTTTTGATGTAGTGTTCCATGATTCATTGTTTGTATGTAACACCCAGCGCTCCAAGCAATATGTGCCTTCCTTAATACCCATCACCAGGCTCATCCATCCCCCAACTTCTCTCCCTTCTAAAACCCTCCCTTCTAAAACCCTCAGTTTGTTTCTCAGAGCCCCTAGTCTCTCATGGTTCATCTCCCACTCCAATTTTTTCCTTCATTTTCCCCTTCCTTCTCTTAGTATCCTCCATGCTATTCCTTATGTTCCATAAATAAGTGAAACCATCTGGTAATTTACTTTCTCTGCTTAACTTATTTCACTCAGCATAATCTCCTCCAGTCCTATCCCTGTTGATGCAAAAGTTGGGCTTCCATCCTTTCTGATGACTAATATTCCATTGTATATATGGACCATATCTTCTACATCCATTTGTCTGTTGAAGGGGATTTCAGCTCTTTCTACAGTTTGGTTATTGTGGACATTGCTGCTATGAACATTGGGGTGCAT
Organism: Mellivora capensis; assembly: GCA_004024625.1. Lineage (NCBI taxonomy): Eukaryota > Metazoa > Chordata > Mammalia > Carnivora > Mustelidae > Mellivora > Mellivora capensis. Next base: position 37,331 of record PISX010008384.1, on the reverse strand, counting down.
ATGGCCTTTCTTTTCATTACATCTGTATCTTTGGGGTAAATACCTAGTAGTGCAATAGCTGGGTCATAGAATAGTGAGGTTCATCAAAGACTTTAGGGTAAGAGTATTGGATTTTCCTACATATGTTCTCACGGATCTAGTGAGTACCACAGGGTCTTTGCAAGGTGCTCCTCCTGAGTTTTATCTTGCTTTGGAATTCCTTGGTCCTTGGATTACTTTACCGCTTCTGAGATAACACACACATCTCTTTCTGCAACTTCATTTCCTTCAGAAGCAAGACCCCACTCTGTTTCCACTTCCATTTGGACTTTCTTCTCTCCTTTCATCTGGATTTTTTACAAAGCTAACTGGTGGGCCTATATCTCTTCTATCCTTTCAGTTCTGGGACTCTACTGGATCTGAGCTTTCTTCTCTTGTCACATTTCTTACCTTAACATCAATAAAAAATAAATAAACCTTTTAAAACTGGTTTCTACAGAAGTTTCTATTACTCAAAATCTCTCTAATTGTTAATGAATTTGGTATGTGTGTGTGTTATAGATCAGCTTACTCTTTTTGCGATGCCATTGCACAATTCAGATTCCTAGAGTCACTGTTCTAGGCATAAGATGTAAAATAACCTTATTTTTGCCTGGAAATATTACATTTTTCCCCTTTAGTACAAAAAGATGACATAACCCCTATCTGCTTTCAGAACCCCTTCTTTCTTTTTTATTTCTTGTTGAATTTTATGCAAATTTATACCTGGATTCCCAAAATTAGTGACAGTGAGTACACTTTAGTATCAAACCACTCCCTTCCCTCTTAAAAAAAAAATTGTGATAAGAATACTTAACATGACATCTACCCTCTTAATTAAACCATCTCTTTTGTCTTCTACTTTCTGGAACCCATCTAGATCCATTATACCCACTTCTCTTCATGGGACTGAGAAATGCAACAACAATGAGTGGATAGAAATATATAAATTTCAGTGGGAACAGTCTAAAATTAGTTTTCAATATTAAAGTCCTCTAAGAATTCCATGAACTAATTTAAAATATAGGTATGAAACCTGGGAGAGAAGATAGGACTAGAAAACAAAATTGCAATTCATTAACATAAAGTACATTTAAAGCCATGGAGTAGATGGAAGGCTATGTAGATTACAAATAGTATATATCTGAAATAAGAATTCCTGGGTTTTGTTCTAGATCTATCACATTTTAGCTGAGAGACTTTGGGCAAGTTATCTATCTGTGATTCTTAGTTTTCTCATTTCTTAAATGGGGCTTGCTTTAAGTTATTTTTAAGTTCCCATTTAGCTCCAAAATTCTACTATTTTAAGAATTGTTAAAAGTGAAAGTGCAAAAGATAAAATATAGAGAACCTGTAAGTACTTAGTGGAATTGAGACTTAAGGCAGATTTCAAAGCTGAGAGCAACTTAAGAATGTGCATATTTGAGTGAGATTATTTGTTTCTTGATTAACATGTGAACTTTTTCTCTTTCCCCCCTGATGGGTATTAGGACCCAATTTCCATTAAAATTTCCTCTTCTCAAGATAAAATAGCAGTACTCTATGGAGATTATACTAACTGAGACTAATGATGGTTTAAGCGTCAAAAATTAGAATAAAATGAGTGAATTTTAGGGATGATGTTTCTATGATAAAATAGCAACTGATTACAGCCTGAATGTGGTATGAGAGAAAGCAAAGTCAATTGGTTCCAGGATTGCAGTACCTATGAGATACTGTAATTGAAGATGTGGCATAAGAGGAAATGGAAATTAAGGAGTTGTAATCATATGGGTGTCTTTATGGAGAGGTCAAAGCACTTGACAGACATCAAATTAATCCTTATTATATCTTTAGGAGGCAGGTAAGAGAACAGGTATTAGTTTGAGTTAGGAATCAAGGGCCAGTGTTTACGGAGTAGGCACATGGCACATTCAGAGACAGTCAAGTGGCATGTCTAAAAGCGTGTGTTTTACCTTTGCAGGGCCTGCATTCACCTTACCAAAAAACCCACCTGTTGTGTGTCCTTGGGCAAGTTGCTCATTTGAGCTTCAATATTTTTTTTCCTATAAAATGGGAATAATAATGATTATTAGTGGTTGTTAGGATTAAATAACACGAGTAAAGTGTTTCTGGTAAATATAGTCTGTATAAATTACTACTACCATTGCTTTTGTTACTACTACTATAATGGGAATCAATACCATATAGTGAAGTTTTGGTATGTGTAAAAGTAAATTCATGTTTCCTTATTCTTTTAGGGTTCCCATTCTATAGTTGTGGTCCTGGGAGGACAGAGGACTATGAGAGTTCCTATAGTAGTTCACAGTATGATTTCTTTACATTAATGCTGGTGTTATATTAACAATACCTTTTTTGAAGGTATTGAAGGAAACTTATTTGTGACATTTTGTTGTGGACAGAAGAAGGTTAATAACAGCAATGTCTCTTTTTTTTGCCATTAATTTTGTGTTTTTAATGGGTAGTGGTGGTAGGAATTGGGTTATATAGGCATTGTTTGTTTGAAGGGTATATCTCCTTGTGAAAATGGTCAGTGAAAAGCAAAAGCTTGAAGGATTCTACTCTAGACTACACCAGCCAGATAAAAAATTCATAGGTGATATTGTAAAACAAACAAATATACATAAGCAAAGTCAGACCAATAACCTGCTGCATAGTGTTTTGGATTCTAGTTCCACCCACACTGCTTCAGGATTTATTTCTCCTCCATATTTTTAGGTAAATCTTCTACCCTCTGAAATACTCTTTCCCCAGCTCATTAATCCATGTGTTTTTGATTCTTTAATACATGATTCAAAACATTCTGATTGTCTCCCCCATTCAGACTGCCTACTGAATCACCTTAGCATACATATATTATTTGAAGTGTTTTAATTTATAATAATTTGTCTATTTCTTTGGAAAGTCTATTTTAATCCATTTTTATAGCATGGATAATCAGTACTGCTGAAAGTTCTTTCATATTAGGGACCATATCTCCTATTTTTATTACATCTCCCTAGGGTACCTGTCATAATGTCCAGAACATTTATTAAGCACTCAGAGATGCTTAATGAATATTATTGACTGACAAGAGTTTCATGCAGTTGAGATGGCAGCAAGACATTTGAGAGATTTCTGGGAGACAAGCAGTGAAACAGAGGCCAGAGGTGTACAGATTGCAGTTTTATCCATGTAATGAGAGTAGTTTTACCAGAAAAGAGTACTAGTTTTTCTTAAACCTATAAGTGTTCCATATCTTTAGGCATTTTGAATATCTTTTTTGGTATACTGTCAACAAAATTTGCATGCTCTTTTCTCCAAGAAAGATGACCCTTACTGAAAGGTAAAAGAACACTATGATTTATATGATGGTATTATATTTTCTTTCTTTGTAAAGTACAGGACCTCACAGGTGCCTGCTTTTTTTTTTTTTTTAAGATTTTATTTATTTGACAGAAATCACAAGTAGGCAGAGAGGGAAGAAGGCTCCCTGATGAGCAGAGAGCCTGACATAGGGCTTGATCCCAGGCCCCTGAGATCATGACCTGAGCTGAAGGCTTATATTTTCTTTCTAATGTTCTCGGTTATATGAAGACTTAAGACTGTCCCTGTTAGCTAAATATGCCACGTACAATAATTTAAAAAATGAATTCATCATACCATTTTTATCTTTTTGTGACATCAAATTTTCAAGAGCATATGTGACTAGCATGTAAAAATCTAAAATCACACAGTCTTGAAAAATATAAAATATATTTAAATTACAAATGTAATTTGGTATGTATCTTAGTTTGATGTGGAAAACATCCTGAAAGACATTTATATATAAAAAGAAAACAAAAGAAACCTGATTTTTCCTTTTTTAAGTTTTCTTTTTTAAAATTCAGTTAATTAACATATAATGTATTATTAGTTTCAGAGGTAGAGGTCAGTGATTCATCTGTTTTATATAATACCCAGTGCTCATTATATCACATGCTCTCCTTATTACCTGTCACCCAGTTACCCCATCCCTTCATCCCTGTTCCCTCCAGTAACCATCACTTTGTTTCCTACAAATAAGAGTCTCTGATGGTTTGTCTCTCTTTCTGATTGCATCTTGTTTTATCTTTTCCTCTCTTTGCCTGTGATCCTCTGTTTTGTTTCCTAAATTGTACATATGAATGATATCATATAATTGTCTTTCTCTGATTGACTTACTTTGTTTAGCATAATACCCTCTAGTTCCATCCATGTCCTTGCAAATGGCAAGATTTCATTTTTTGATGGCCGAGTAGTATTCCATTGTTATTATCAATGTGTCTTAAAAATTTTGTTATTATTGGCTTACATAATTGGCTGCTCTCATAATTGGCTACCCCACTAGCATGATAAATCATTTTCCACCCCCTTTCAATCTGAAGGTGTCTTTGGGTCTAAAATGAGTCACTTGCAGACAACATATTGATGGGTCTTGCTTTTTTATCCAAACTGATGCCCTGTGTCTTTTGACTGGGGCATTAACCCTTTTATATTCAGAGTAACTATTGAAAGAAAGATATGAATTTATTATTTATTTATTTTTAAGAATCATTTATTCTTTTTTTTTTAAGATTTTATTTATTCATTAGAGAGAGCGAGAGAGAGAGAGAGAATGAGCAGAGAGGGAGAGTGAGAGAGAGAAACAGCCTCCCCACTGAGCAAAGAACCTCATGTGGGGCTTGATCAGAGGACGGGATCATGACCTGAGTCAAAGACAGCTGCTCAACCAACTGAGATACCCAGGCACCCCAAAATTTATGAATTTATTGCCATTGTAATACTTCTGAAGTCATTGTTTTTGTATATTGTCTCTGTTCCTTTCTGGCCTATGTTTTGGGCTCTCTCTTAGCTTAAAGGATCCCTTTTAATATTTCTTGAAGGGCACATTTAGTGATCACAAACTCTTTTAGTTTCTGTTGTCCTCGAAGCTTTTTATTTCTTCTATTTTGAATGACATCCTTGCTGGATAAAGTATTCTTGGCTGCATATTTTTCTCATGTAGCACCCTGAATATATTATGCTGGTCCTTTCTGGCCTGCCAGGTCTCTGTGGATAGCTCTGCTGACTGATGTTTCTACCCTTGTATGTGTCCCAAGCTGCTTTTGGGATTTTCTATTTGTCTCTGAGATTTTCAAGTTTCACTATTATAGGTCAAGGTGTTGACCTATTTTTATTGATTTTGAAGGGGGTTCTCTGTGCCTCCTGAACTTGAATGCCTGTTTCCTTCCCCCAGATTATGTATATTCGCCACTATAATTAGCTCCAATATAACTTCTGCTCCCCTCTCTCTCGTTTCTCTTCTTTTGGGATCCCAATTATTCAACTATGGTTTTGCTTTATGGTATCACTTATCTCTTGAATTCTCCCCTTGTGATCTAATGGTAGTTTATCTCTCTATTTCTTAGCTTCTTTATTCTCCATTATTTGGTCTTCTATATCACTAATTCTCTCTTTTGCCTCATTTATCCTAGTGGTTAGAGCCTCCAGTTTTGATTGTATCTCATTAATAGCCTTTTTTATTTCAACTTGATTTGATTTTAGTTTTTTATTTCTCCAGAAAGGAATTCTCTAGTGTCCTCTATGGTTTCTTCAAGCTCAGCTAGTATCTTTATAATCATTATTCTGAACTCTAGCTCTGACCTCTTATATCCATAGTGATTAGGACTCTGGGAGTCAGTACCGCCTCTTGTTCTCTCTTTTGAGTGGAGTTTTTCCATCTTGTCATTCTGTCCAGAGAAGAGTAGATGAATGAGAGAAAAAAATACTAATATGGCAATAATGACCCTAGAGAAATATACACTAAACAAATCAGGAGAGACCCAAAAGTGAAAAAAAGTAAAGAGAATATAATAAAATACAATATAAAAATATACAGAATATTTTAAAAAAAGAATGTAATCAGACAGGTTTACAGAACAGAGCAATGCACTGGATCTTGTATGTATTTTAGTCTGTTTGTTAGAAAACTGGATCCCAGAATTGTAAAGAAAGAAACTTATATATGTACAAAAATAAAATTAAATAAAAAAAAGGATAGAATGTAATTATAAAAATCAAAATTAAATGACAAAAAAAGAAGGAATGTAAACAGACAAGTGAATAGAACAGAGCAGTACACTATATCCTGAGTGCATTTTGGTCTGTTTGTTAGAAGAAACTATATACCAAATTGTAAAGAAAGAAAAAAATATGGTTAGAAAGGATAGAATGTAACTGTAAAAATGAAAATTTAAAAAGATTTAAAAAGGAGTTGATAAAATAAATTGATTGAAAAAGGAAAGAGAAAAAAAATAAAATTAAGAGACTAAAGAATTGTGGGGGAAAAAACCATGAAATATATATGCTATTTACCCTAACCCTGGAGTTTGGCAGTTCTGTGTGATTGGTAAACTTGGCTGTGGCCAGTTGTTCTTGCTGATCTTCTGGGGAGGGGCCTGTTGTGCTGATTTTTAAGTGTCTTTGTCCTGGGTGGAATTGCACTGCCTCTTGCCAGGGGGCAAGGCTAAGAAGATGCTCCAGATTGCTCTATGTGGCTCTTGTTCCCTGAAGACTTTTGTAGCAGTTTTAGAGGATGAGAATAACAATGGCAATATCCCAATCTCTAGCCCCAGACCCAATAACTTGGGGCCCTACTCTTTAGTGTGCCCTCAGGGAAAAGCAGTCACTCCCTCCTGTCTCCCTGGTTGCCAACTGCCCTCTGTGCTCACCTAGTCCGTGACTGAGCATTACTATCTCAGGCGTGGGACCCAGTTTAGACTCTCTAAACCTTGCAAACTCCTGCAGCACACACCTGTTAGCTCCTTCTGGGGGAAGGAGGGGGGTTTCCCCACGGTTCTGCTGCTTGCTGGACCCCTCCTTGGAGAGTGGTCCTCTCACTGTACTACAGTTCATGATACATGGCAACCCCAAGCTGAGAGCCCACTCCTAGGCTGGCTGATTGCAGCTGGCTGCCTGGCTGCCCTGCTCTGATGCCTGGGAACTCTGCTGCACTCAGGTACCCTGAGTTTTCCTGTGTCCCTGAGTATGCTGAAATCACATGGTATCACCTCGGATTCTGCCCCACTTTTCCAACTGAGTGCCGATTTTCAAGCAGATAAGTCCCTCACCAGAGTAGACTTTTAAAAGTTCTGATTTTGTGCTCCTCTGCTATATCACTTTCTGGTCCTGGCTGATGGAAGTTCCCTCCCCCATGGTCTATCTTCCCATATATCACCTAGGATTCACTTCTCTGCACCTCCTACATTGCAGAAAATGGTTGCTTTTCTATTTGTAGAGTTGCAGCTATTCTTTTCTTAGATCTATGGTTGAGTTCACAGGTGTTCAGAATGCAAAGGAAACTAAGGTCTCCTACTCCTTCACCATCTTGGACTATCTCCCTTTTTTACGTTTTCCTGGACTGGTGCTGTGAAAGTCAGAAAAAGAGAGAGGATTATATAAATAATGCAATATGTACTGAAGATACATTCTTGCAAGGAAAAGGAGGACACATGTTGTAATTAGCACTGGTGTTATATGCAGTTAGTGAATCATTGAACACATGCACACACACACACACACACACACACACAAAGAAAGTCTGTAAATAACAGTTGTTTTAATTCATCATTAAATCAATGTCCTTTAAAAATTAAAAAAAAAAAAGAAAAGAAAAGAAAAGCCATGGTGCATAATTGACTCAGTAATTCTGTACCATGAAAAGTAGCTAAATGATTTTCACTTTTTCTCAAATGTGCCACAAGTCAGGTATTATCACAATATAAATATAGGTGGATAGCACTTATGATAACATATATAACATATATATGTGCAGTATATGTGTGTTTACATGTTTGTAATAGATTCTGGCTAAAATATTGTAGAAATATAGAAAGACCTTTAAGATAGTAATTTCTTTTTAAAGGACTTTCAAAGAAGAAAAAAAATACAGTGTCACAAGCCCTGAAATTTATGTAACATATTTTGTATGGTAATCTTCATTGTTATTAATGCTGTCACCCTTGGAAATATGTAAAAGAGAACAAGAACACTGAATATAAACAAAGTAACATATTCATGGATATAAACTCATATCTGAGATAGAATAAATTTGGTCCTCTCTACTAAGCATATCAGGAAATCAGTATCAGTTATATTTCAGGGGCTAATATGTAACAAAGTTTAATGGTCCTTGGACCTCCATCCATTCAGTTATTTTAGTACTGAGTGCCATTCACTTCAAGTGCTATTATTAATATGAGATATTAGGGTAACAATCAGATAACCATAGTTAAAAATAAATGAGGGCTTATTTGCCTCAGAGTGACTGAAATGACTTCTTACATTTGTTTTCACCTGATTCTGTCCCTTGTCCGGATGAACAAGGCATCAGGTCTGATATCAAGAGTAATTTTTGAAGTTCCTGATCATAGCTCATTTTGAAGGAATTGTGTATTGTGTTGTTTGTGGAGCCTGAAACTAGTCATTGAAATGCAAATGCCTGTTCCTTTAACTGAAATATCTTTATGAATTGCTAGGATAATTTTTGTATCTTTTTAGAAAATATTAGAACACTCTTCCAGATTTTTGTGCAAGAGTGCTGTAACCCAAATTTAATGTTTTATAGAAAAAACCAAGGTGACCATATCTTTTATTTTTATGTACTTGAGATGAGAAAGAAAGTGTCTCTTTTCCCCCCATTCATTGCTATATTATGTGCAATTGTATCAGTCATGACCAGTAAGTAACACAGGCTATGTAAATTAAGTGCAGAATTGCAAAAATGCAGGTAAAGGTTTATTTTTGTTCATACTACTTTCTAATTTCCAAACATCTGGAATCTGAAAAATGCATAGTAGTTTCATTAAGTAGGTTGATGTGAGAGAAAAGAATAAACGAGAAAAAGATTTTCTTAGATATCTGAAGGACATATTGATGATATATGGTTTTTAAAATGGCTATGATTTAGAATTGTTGTTTTTTTTCCCTAAAGCAAAAAATAAATGAGGCAAATGCTTTGAAATTCTACCCAATATCCCAATATGTTGGTATATCGCATTAAAACAAAACACCTCAGATGCCTGGGTGGCTTAGTCAGTTGGGCATCCAATTCTTGTTTATTTTAGCTTCAGTCATGATCACATGGTCCTGGGGTAGATTCCTGTGTCTTTGGTCTCCCTGCTCAGTAGGGAGTCTGCTTCTGCCTCTCCCACTGCCTCTCCCCCTACTCTTGCTCTCTGTCTCTCTCAAATAAATAATCTTAAAAAAAAAAAAAAAGGCAAACACACCTCTCCTAAAAATTGTTCAAATTGTGACTGGGTAACCATGTGACAAAAACATGCATACCAAACTATGAAAGCTGGCTGTATCTATATATAGTTACCATGATAATATAAAACTCACAAAAATTAAAACATTTATTGTTCTACTCTAGTAATTCTCAAAAGTGATGCCTTAAGCTGTAACCCTATAGATTCTTACTTAATTTGTCTAAGATGGGACTCAAGAGTGGATAGTTGTTTTACATTCTTCAAGGGATTCTGGTGTGAACACAAATTTGAGATTTGCTGTTTTGCACTATCACTCCTGAGAAGAAAACAGACTTTGAGGTAGTTTGGCACTAAGTAGAACTCCTGGTTCTGCTAGAATTTGCCACTGTCTGTGTGGCTTTCTGCAAGTTACTCTCAGAATGCTTCCTCATCAATGACATGGGAAACACAAAGCCACTGAATTTCCATGAGAATTACATTTGGTAATATTCATAAAGCCTTTCATAAGGCTCAAAAATACTTACTCTTTAAATCTGTAGTGCATTTTTTAGTTTCTCATGAAGTATCAGGTAACTTTGTGTTATAATGTTGATGCAAAATTAGCATTACCTCTCCCAATATATTATCTAGTACAATTTTTAGCATCTTGGAGAGTTCTTTGGAGATGAGTTTAATGCATGTAATTATTTCTGGCTTTTATTTTGCAGTTAATTCTCATTCTCTGACTCCCATTTTGCTTCTTGCTTTTGACTGTTTTTGCATTATTTCACTGTATAGGGTCCCTATCTTTTGGCTACTGAAAGTATCAACTCCAGCTGAATTTAGAGAATGTTTGTAGTTCAGCAAACAACTTGAAATTACATCTTAGATAGTCATTTTCTTAAACAGTTTTCTACTATTTGTGGATCTAAAATTTTTTTAATTAACATATAATATATTATTTGTTTCAGGGGTACAGGTCTGTGAATCATCAGTCTTACACAATTCACAGCACTCACCATAGCACATACTATCCCCAATGTCTATAACCCAGCCACCCTATCCCTCTTCCCCTGCACCCCTCAGCAACCCTCAGTTTGCTTCATGAGATTAAGAGTCTCTTATGGTTTGTCTCCCTCTCTGGTCCCATCTTGTTTGATTTTTCCCTCCCTTCCCCCCATGACCCCTTCCCCCACCCTTTCTCTCAAATTCCTCATTATCAGAGAGATCATATGATAATTGTCTTTCTCTGATTGGCGTATTTCCCTTAGCATAATACCTTTTAGTTCCATCTACTTCGTTGCCAATTCATTTCTTTTGATGACTGCATAGTAGTCCATTGTATATATATATACCACCTCTCTTTTATCCATTCATCTGTTGATGGACATCTAGGCTCTTTCCATAGTTTGGCTATTGTGGACATTGCTGCTATAAACATTTGAATGCACGTGCCACTTTGGATACTACATTTCTATCTTTGGGGTAAATACCCAGTAGTGTAATTGATGGGTTGTAGAGTAGCTCTATTTTCAATTTTTTGAGAAACCTCGATACTGTTTTCCAGAGTGGCTGCACTAGCTTGCATTCCCACCAACAATGTAGAAGGGTTCCCCTTTTTCCACATCCTCGCCAATATCTATCATTTCCTGACTTGTTAATTTTAGACATTCTGGCTGGTGTGAGGTGGTATCTCACTGTGGTTTTGATTTGTATTTCCCTGATGGTGAGTGATATCGAACACTTTTTCATTTGTCTCTTGGCCATCCGGATGTCTTCTTTGCAGAAATGTCTGTTCATGTCTTCTTCCATTTCTTGTTTGGATTATTTGTTCTTTGGGTGTTGAGTTTGATAAGTTCTTTATAGATTTTGGATACTGACTCTTTATCTGATATGTCATTTGCAAATATCTTCTCACATTCTGTTATTCGTCTTTTGGTTTTGGTGACTTTTTCCTTTGCTGTGCAATAATAGCTTTTTTATCTTGATGAAGTCTCAATAGTTCATTGTTGCCCTTGTTTTCCTTGCCTTTGGTGATGTTTCTAGGAAGAATTGACAGCAGCTGAGGTCAAAGAGTTGTTGCCCATGTTCTTCTCAAGGATTTTGATGGATTCCTGTCTCACATAAGGTCTTCCATTCATTTTGAGTCTATTTTTGTGTGTGATGTAAGGAAATGGTCTAGTTTCATTCTTCTGCATGTGACTGTCCAATTTTTCCAACACCATTTGTTGAAGAGACTTTTTTCCATTGGACATTCTTTCCTGCTTTGCCAAAGACTAGTTTATCATAGAGTTGAGGGTCTATTGCTGGGCTCTCTGTTCTGTTCCACTGATCTATGTGTCTGTTTTTGTGCCAGTACCATACTGCCTTGGTGATTCCAGCTTTGTAATAGAGCTTGAAGTCTGGAATTGTGATGCTACCAACTTTGGTTTTCTTTTTCAACATTCCTCTGGCTATCCAGGGTCCTTTCTAGTTCCATAATAATTTTAGGATTATTTGTTCCATTTCTTTGAAAAAAGTTGATGGTATTTTGATAGAGATTGCATTAAATGTGTAGATTGTTCCACATTGATGTGTTCCAGGTGGCATAGACATTTTCACAATATTTGTTCTTCCAATTCATGAGCATGGAACATTTTTCCATTTCTCTGTGCCTTCCTCAATTTCTTTCATGAGTACTTTAATTTTCTGAGTTCAGATTCTTTGCCTCTTTGGTTAGGTTATTCCTAGGTATCTTATGGTTTTGGGTGCAATTGTAAATGGGATCGACTCCTTAATTTCTCTTTCTTCTGTTTTGCTGTTGGTGTATAGAAATGCAACTGATTTCTGTGCATTGATTTTATATCCTGACACTTTACTGAATTCCTGTATGAATTCTAGAAGTTTTGGAGTGGAGTCTTTTGGGTTTTCCACATAATGTATCATATCATCTGCAAAGAGTAAGAATTTGACTTCTTCTTTGTTGATTTGGATGTCTTTTATTTCTCTTCATTGTCTGATTGCCAAGGCTAGGACTTCTAGTACTATGTTGAATGGCAGTGGTGATAGTGGACATCCCCGTCATGTTCCTGACCTTAGGGGAAAAACTCTGAGTTTTTCCCTATTGAGAATGATATTTGCTGTGGGTTTCTCATAGATGGCTTTGATGATATTGAGGTATATAGCCACTATCCCTACACTTTGAAGAGTTTTGATCTTATGGTTCTTGGTGCTATAGTAAATGGAATTGATTCTAATTTCCCTTTCTGTATTTTCATTGTTAGTGTATAAGAAAGCCACTGATTTCTGTACATTGACTTTGTATCCTGACACATTACTGAATTGCTGTATGAGTTCTAGTAGTTTGGGCGTGGAGTCTTTTGGGTTTTCCATATAAAGTATCATGTCATCTGCGAAGAGAGAGAGTTTGACTTCTTCCTTGCCAATTTGGATACCTTTTATTTCTCTTTGTTGTCTGATTGCTGTTGCTAGGAATTCTAATACTATGTTGAATAAGAGTGGTGAGAGTGGGCATCCTTGTCGTGTTCCTGATCTCAACGGGAATAAAGGTAAATATGGTGAAGGGATAGACTATGAATGTAAAGATGAAAATTATGAAAGATTCTAAAAAATGAATTGATATGATAAGAAGTTTATTTAAAAAAGAAAAAAGGTAGAAAAAAGGAAAAAGAAAAGGAGAGGATGTGATCAGACTGGAGACTAGAACAAAGCCATATGCTAGATTTAGGGTGTATTTTGATCTGTGTGAAGAAACTGTATCCCATAATTTTGAAGAAGAAAAACTACTATATTAAAAAAATAAAATTAAATATAAGGAAGGGATAGAATATGACTATAACATCGCTTCTCAGCCGTTTGGCTAAGATCAAGTGTAGAATATGAGTATAACAATGAAAATTAAAAAAGATTTTGATGTGATAAAATAGATTAAAATAGGAAAGAGGAAAAATTAAGAAAATTAGAATAAGAAAAAAATAAAATCTAAATAATTCACCTTTGAAAGACTAAAGAATCATGGGAAAAAGCCTTGAATTCTATGTGCTGCATTCTTCTAGCTCTGGAGTTCCACAGTTCTTATTGATTGATTAACTTGGTCTTGGCTGGGTGTTCTTGCTGATCTTCTGGGGGAGGGGCCCATTGTAATGATTCTCAAATGTCTGCCAGAGACAGAATTGCGCCACCATCCTCAGGGCCAGAGTAAGTTAATCTGTTTGGTTTTGCTCTCTATAGCTTTTGTTCCCTTCAATTCCCTTGAAGGCCTTCCATTACACTTTGGAGGAAGAGAATGAAGATGGCAGCCTCCCAATCTGTGACCTGGATAAGCTGTGAGCTCAGGGCCCCACTCCTCAGTGCACCCTCAGTGAAAAGCAGTCAATCACTCTCTCTCCCTGGTCTCCGGCCATGTTCCATGCTCACCCAGCTTGTGACTGAGCATTTCTATCTCTGGCCCACGAACCTGTTTGCATCTCCAAACCCTGCAGATTCCTGCAGCATCTTCTCTCGCCACTCCTCCTGGAGGAGGTTGAGGGGTTCTCCCTGCATCTGCCACCTCTGGGGTCCCTGTATGGAGATCAGTGGCCTGAGAGTGCCTTGGATCATGGCCCAGGGTAATCCTGAGCTGAGAGCCCCCTCCTCAGCTCTGTCTTGCAGGTGGCTACCCTGCTCCAATGCCTGGAGTTCTGCTACACTCAGGCATGCCTGGTCTTTCTGTTACCCTGAGACTCCTGAGACCACACTGTCCTAGTAAGGGCTCCACCCCCCCTTCCCTCTTGGCCTCTGGAGGGATGTCCCTCAGTGGAGCAGACTTCTTTCTAGAAGTTCTGAATTTGTGCTCAGCTACTCTACTGCTTGCTGGGCACCGGCCCCTCCCCCTGTAGTCTCTCTTCCCATTTATCACTGGGGATGCACTTTTCCACACGTCCTACCTTACAGAAAGTGGTCAGTTTTCTGTTCCTAGAATTGCTGCTATTCTCTTTGATCTCCTGTTGCATTTGTAGGTTTTCAGAATGGTTTGATAGCTATCTATTTGAATTCATGGGACCCAATGATATTTAGATCTCCTACTTCTCCATCATCTTGCTCCTGCCCCTAAAAATTTTTTTACCAGGTGTTTTGTCTACTGGAGGTTTGGTCTTCTTTGTGTTGCTGTGCCCCCTTTGTTTCTACCTCAAATTCCACTATACATTTTTTCTAGATTTTCTTTTTTCTTTCTAAACCTTCAAATGTCTATTTGGTCCTTAGTTCTCAGTTTCACTTCTAGGCCATTCTGTTATGCCCTAGGTAATATACTTTAGCCACAAAGTATCCACATGGGATATTTTTAAAATAAAAACTGTTCTTGCTTCAGAGAAGATTTTTGCCAGTCATTCAAGCAATATTTTTCCTCCCCATTGCATAACATCATCATAACTGATTGTAATTAGTATTCTTATATTGTTTTTCATTTTTTCTCTAGAATACATAGTAGGTTGTTGGGTATAAGATTATCAAACTTCAGTGGGCATAGCCTGGTAGTCTGTTAAACTGTAGATTCCTGGGGCTTATACCAAAGATTTTAAACTAGTAGTTTAGCAGTGTATAAACTTCAGTGAGCATCCTTGATGATTCTGATGTGTGTGACCTATGTATTACAACAGTTATACAAGCATGAATTGGTTCAGGTAGATCCTGGTTTAGCTAGTTCAGTTAGCATTTGTTTTTTTTGTTTTTTTTTTGTTTTTGTTTTTTTTTTTTTGGTTGGGTTTTTTTTTTTTTTTTTTTTTTTTTTTTTTTTTTTTTTTTTTTTTTTTTTTTTTTTTTTTTTTTTTTTTTTTTTTTTTTTTTTTTTTTTTTTTTTTTCTGTTTTGGATCCATTCTTCTACTTTATGGTAAAAGGTTACCTAAATTGGAGGTGAGGAGAATAACTCCAAACCCCATGTGGTTTGGGTAAGATTTACTCTATCTTAGATCTAGGATTGTTTTCTGTTTGCCTTAAGCCAAATGACAGGTCACACTGTACTGACCAGAGTGGTTGGTTCAGGGATGTAAGCCAATCAGAATAATTAGTTGCCAGCTCTAAGAAATGTTTGTAGTCATTACTAGAAAAACCATCAGCTATATATATTTTTTCTTTGGACTTAGTAGGTGACACTTGGGACTGTTTAAGTAATCTTACCCAAAGAGATCAGCAAGCTAGGAGAAGCAGATTAGAGCTAGAATCTGTCATATGACCAGCCTTCTTCCCATGGGCTGAACTTACATGAACTGATATATTCCTTACTTAACCTAGACTTGTAGACTCTCTAGGTTAGCAAAGAAGAATGTGTCAATTCTTAGAAGAGTAGAATTAGATAAACTGAAAAAAAGAGATGGGCAATTAGGAGAATCCATCTTTTTCTGGCATGAATGCTGCTCATCTTTCTTAGATTGTAGATATATCTATGCCTATTGAACCTTGGGACTCTGTGTTTACTGTGGTTGCAGCAATGGAGAGAAAAGGTAGGAAAAATTCATGCTGATGCAGCATGTTCACTACATTTTGAGGCCCTCATTGAGGTCTTTAGAATAGAGATAAGCTAAGGCTGAAACTAGCCATTCTGATAGCAGAGAGGAAGACAACAGGGGTTTTGAAGGAAAACTCTTTATGTTTGGGGCCTGTGATTCAAGAAGATTGAAAGAATGATCCCCTGGAGTTGGCAAATGTGAAAAAGCTAAATAGTTAGTCCCAGCCATGGCTAGTACTGATGGAGATAAAGAGGGTAGCATTATAGCTGAAGGTAAGATTGGAACCTGGGAAAAGACTAAGTGGCCCTGCCTGGACAAATGGGATAGTCACCACCCATCACCGCCCACCGTGAGGATATAGTCTGTGGGCAGGCAGATTCATAAACAATCCCTGTCTCCTAGCATTTTATACTTCTCAGAGGTGGAAGACAAGATGGGAGTAGGAAACTGAGTACCAGAGGAATGGGCAGAAGACCAGAAATCTAGGGCGAATAAGCTCCATTTTCTGTTTCTAGACCTTGTATTAGCAGATGTCTGGCTATGGGTATTAGCTCATGGCACTGACCATTAACATATAACCAGAAACCCCTATATGTTTAACATAGTTAATTCTGTTGTCCAAGAAATACCAAGCTTGGTTGATAGCAGCTTATGACTGTTAAGCCATTTAGTCTACTTTTAGGTCATTAACTTGTACCAAGAGAAAGTGGGTTGCTAAAAGGGTACAGCCCTCACAAGGGGAAGCACTCTTCTCTATATTGGATGGACGTTACTGCAGCCATTTTGCTGCTCACATGGGAGGAGCCTGAAATGAGGTCAACTTTTAGAAGAAGGAGAGCAGAAGATATAAGTATGCCATTTAAGCCTCTAATCAGGGTATGCTTGAAGCTACCATTTCTTTGGAGTTTGTAGATAAAGGAACCAATAAATTCTCATTGTGTTTTGAATTTTGTTTTGCCATTGACTCACACAAAAGATTATGGAAGCTTAGAATTCTCATGATCTTTTATCTGTGATCTTGAGAGCAGGAAAACTAGTGGTATAGTTAAAAGGCTTGAAGACCAGGAATGCCAACAACAGGAGAAGATTGATGACTCAGATCCAACCTTCCTCCTCCTTTTTGTTCTATTCAGATCTTTGATGGATTAGATCATGCTCACTCACATTTGTGAGGGCCATCATCTACTCAGTCTACCAGTTCAAATATTAATCTCATACCATGTGATTGTCTTGTTTGAATAATTACATGAGCTGTTGGGGAACTGAAGACTGCTTCTCAGGCATAAGCATGTACTGTGTCTGTTCTTATGATGAAGAGAGTTGTTTTGCTAGGGGACCTCATCTGCTGAGCAGAGTGGGAAGGGGAACTTGCAGGAACTGAGGCTCTCTCAGTTTTCTCCAGATTTCCAAGTATCACATAATAGTAATTTTAGGCCTTAAATCATAACGGGGTAGAGGAAAAAGCACTTGACTTTGTTAGAATTTCCATGTGGCCTGTAAAATGACAATATGCTGGTTCCATTTCTCTTAAAGATCTTTGTGAAGATCATTACTCATACTATATTCAGGAATGCATCAGATGCTCTTCTTTTGGTTGCACTGAATGATATTAGGAAGAGAATCTTTGTCCCAAGACACCATGGAAAAGTTTCCAGCAGGGCTTCAGGAATTGGAGAATAGGGTAATGACTCTCAAAATTGAAAGTGCCCAAGAATAACTGTGGGTGCTTGTAAAGTAAATACACACAAAACATACATTACTGATATACATCACAGAGCAGTTTCAAAATTTCAGTGATTTAAGGCAGGGTATTGGTTTAGAAATAAGTATTTAACAAGATCCCAGATCATTCTTATACAGTGGTCCTTCAACCAAACAGTGCTAACACTGGTTTAGTGCCAAGGTTCTTAAACTCAACTCTGCATCAGAATTACTTAAGTTCTTGTTAGACACACATTTCTGGGTTCCATCCCCAAAGTTTCTGATTTAGTAGGTCTGTGTGGGTCCCCTGGATTTGTATATCTAACAAGTTTCTAGGTGATACTGGTGATTCCAGGACAACACTTTGCAAACCATTGATTTGTGTAGTAATTCTCAACTGTGTATGATTTTTGTCCTGCAGGAGACATTTGCCCATGTCTGGGGACACTTCTGGTTGTCACAACTGGAGGGTGTACTGACTTCTTATGTATAGAGACTAAGGATGCTGATGAACATCCTACAATGCATAATACACCATTTCTTCTCTACACTATAGAATTATCCAACTCCAAATGTTAGTAGTGCTGAGTTTGAGAACCACCAACTTAGCATTTTCTGGGGTGGGAGGTGTGGAGGTAAGATAGTCTCCTCATGGTAGCAGGTGCACATGGTTTGTGTACAAAGACAGTGTAGGGAATTAGCTTTATCTGAATAAGCAGCTAAGTGGGATTTGCCATTTTATAAAAGAAATAGCTTTGCACTCTTAATGAGCTACTCATTTCCTATCTAGTTCTTTAACCTGCAGAACTGATCTGAATCAAATGATCCTTTTGAAATGATCCTTTTCAACTGAGCTGAATCAAATGATCCTTTTGAAACTGAATTCTGGATGAGAGAGGGGATGAAAAGAAAGAGCTATATTAATTCCAGTTTAACCAATGTTGTTCACTTCCTTTGATTAAATTGGAAGTAAAAGGAATAGGTGAAAAGTAGCTTATTGAGTGGGCACCAAAAAAAGAAAAGATACAAATGAATGACTCAAAGGAAAACAGGCAATGATAGGTGAGACTTGTGTGGATTAGCTAATTAAAAAATCCTCTTTGTGAGGCTGCATACAGATATTTATGCACTCTTATTCAGCAATCTGATACTTGCTGCCTAAGTAGAAATTGAAATAAGCAGTTTTCTTACTTTCTGCTGTATTCACAGCAATCAAATAATTGGGATAACTCCAAGGCTGGCAAAATATTATTAAAGGGTAGAAATCTTATGAGTAGGATTTTCTCAGAGATTGGAGAAAATATTGAATTACTTTAAGTTATAGAAGGTGACAAAGAAGAGTAAATGGATTTTCTTATATAAGACAGTGCAAAACAGGCCATATTTTATGAAGGCTTCTATAAAGTACTGATGATGGAGCTGAGCATAAGCTAAGTAACATATTCATGATATCTGGCATATACTTAGCATCTAGCAGAAAGTAGGCACTGAGCAACTTCCTATTTAATGTTGAGCTGACGCATACAAACATTTTGAAAAAGGCTTCCTAACATCTTGTAAAAAACAAAATTAGGATAATATGCATTACTTTTTATTCCCCTATGCCTCATCAATTATTATAAAAGGTAGGAGGATGAAATGCTTTTTGGAGAGGAAGACAGACAGCTAGAAGGGCCAATTCCCAGCTAGGAACCCTACCTGATTCCTTATTTTATCTGTTGCTTTTCCTATGCTCATCAGTGGCAATTTCAGTAATTCATCTTTTGTATATGACCAACAATATCTTTAGAAAGTTTAGATGTGATGAATATTTAATGTATGTAAATATATTATCATCATTACCATCATTAATGTCTTTAAAATTTATACTCTCTCTGCTCCTGTGGTTTTAGTTTTTTGCCGTATCTGCAAAATGTTTTTAAAATAATTTTTTCTCCTTGGAATGCTTTTGTCAAAAAATGTGTTAAGATATTTTAATATATAAGTAAAACTGATTGGCTCCTCTGATTGAATCCTCCTAGTTAGAACCAGAGGTTAGAAGTCAAGACCTGTTCCCTTGGTCCTCATGGTGGCTCCTGTAGTATTATGAAGGCTTTAAGATTACACAAAGCACAGCTTAATAATCAATGGTCTGAATTTGTAGATACCCTCTAAAGTCTCTTCGAGCTTGCCAAATATAGACACGTACTACCTCTGGAAAGGATTAAGTGCACTTATGAACAAGATATTATTTATATTTAAAATTAAGGTAAGAAGAAATATCTGGATATCTAACCAGGTCTTCCTTATAAAACAGTGACCAAAAAAAGGGGGGGGAAGGCAATAGGTTGCTTGGCTTTCTTTGCCTAATAAATGTCTAAAAGGATTGGTCTAAAAGTTAACTCTTTTTTAGTAAGATTATTTAGCAATGTAACAGATACCTTCAAGTATGACTTGATAAAATACAGAACTGTCCTGGACATATGGCATTTTCTTTTATTATTAATCAACACTGAGTATACAACTGAATCTTGACTTTCAGAAACACAGAAAGCATCTGTGAGAGAATTAGGATAAATTTAAAAATGTTACTTTCTCATGTCCTAGCTTGACCTATAGAAGTTATGAATCACATGTCCCTTAAACTGAAGTCATTTACAAATGTTAATCATTTCAGTCTTTAATCACAGGCAAGATTGAATTCTCTAAGAAGTAAATGAAGTACAGATGCTCTGTATTGTGGGTTAAATGAAGATGCTGTTTCCTACTTACATAGTGTCCAGGAGAAAGGATTGGTTGTCATCCTGAGGTTAAGGGGGCAATCCGGACCTGTCTGAATGGGGGTAGACACCTGTGCATGGTGGTTTACAATAGGGACTCCTGCAGTTGAAGACCCTGTTTTCTCTTAAAAACAAGACAAAAGAAAACTATATTTACTAAGTATAAATGCTTAGACAATTACTCAGTTGAGACAGCATAATACCTTCCACAAATCAATATAGAGATGGTTGTATTCTAGTAAATTTCAAATTATCGGTTGTCTGTCTACAAGTTTGACCTCAACTAAACTTACTAATCCCTTTAATTATTAAGTAAGTTATGATAACCAATGAAAACATGGTTAGAGAAATCTGCAAAGAGGATAAACTTTGTCATTATCTGAATTCTCTAAAGGGACAACTGGTATATTATAGATCTGGTAGTCTTTTCTCCTATGTATTTTTACTTAGTAAAGCTCATGTTGGATAGATAGATCTGTTTTATGATTCATACTTACTACTATAGTAAAAGAATTTCCCTCTGTTATTAAGAACTCCAATATTTTATGCTGCTTAGTAGTCTATGTTGTAGAAGTATTTGTGGAAGTATCTGTCATTTGGCTATTAACCTTTTATTTGACAGGTAGTTTGTATGATTTTATATATATATATATAATAAACATGTTGCTTTATATAATCTTACATTAATGCATTTTTAATGCACATTAGTTTGTTTCTAAATGTTGATTCTCCCAAGTGAAATTAGAGATCAAAGTTATGAACTCTATTTTAGCTGTTTCTTATGTGCCTGGTACTGGTAAACTCAGGCCAGCATTATAAAGATAGGTATTCATCTTTCTTTTTTCTTAGGAATGATAAATTTAATTTTCAACATTAGTAAAATTATTTCCGTATAAATGAAAGAAAACCAAGAGCAAATACAAATATAGTGGTGTGTTTAGGAATTTTTCTCTTTGCCTTACAATTCTAATATTTCTTTTTGAATTAGCAAATCATATGGGAAAATATATACTTAATTTTTTTAAGTAATTGCTATATTGATAATGCTTATTCACCAATCAGATATTTTTTTAACTTTTCTGTACCAGGCATTGTCCTAGGTGCTGGGCTTATTATGCTTTTTCTCTTCTTATTGTATTTAATTCCATGGAAAATTGAATGATTGTGGAGATTTAAGTAGATTAATTAATTCATTTAATGAATATTAAATCATTAAATGAATATGAATTTATAATCCAATAAGATTGCATACCCTTTGCCACATGAAGGTTAAGTGCTATTGGTATGGAGATGAATAAGACATGATTCCTGTCCTCAGGAGCTCATGGTCTGGTGGGAGTCTGGGAGTCAACAAAGGATTGTAATCTGGAGTAGGAGATGCATGAGCAAAGTGTACTTGTTGTCCAGGGGAGAAGAGAGCAAGAAGTGATTGCTCCTTAAGGGAGGTGATCAAGGTGGACCTTGAACTGGTGGAGGTACTTGGGCTGGTTCCTGAGGGATGTAGGAGTTGTCTAATGTGAGAGGATGGAAGGCAGGGGTTTACTTGCTTTCTCGGTCTTGAAATCAAGGGAAATGTTAAAGATGAACAGTGGGTTAAGACATAGCATTAGCCTTGGTGAAGTCAACAAAAGCATTAGGGGTCAATTAGACATAGTGATTTTATGAAATTAATATGAGATACTTTTGTATTAAGTCTAGTTAGTAGCTATTTGCATATTTAAGAGCACAATAAATTAAAACAAATCTTTCTGCAGTAGTCCATTTTTCTATGTTTATAAAATATGCTCATTGTAAAATTGTGAAAATACAGAAAAAGGAGTAAAATAAATATTATCCAAGCATAATCACGTTAGCATTTTGATATATATCTTTTAAAAATCACTCTCAACAAACATTCTTTAAAAGTGAAATCAGATGTTTATGACTTTTTACCTGATTCTTCTCACATGCTTTATCATGAAAGCCTTCTCAAAGTAAAGATATTAATATTACAAATACATATATAATATTCTACTGTATATATATGCCACAATTTTATCCTTTATTTATTTATTTATTTTATTAACACAATTTTTAAAAACAAATTCACCTCTTCTGGTACATTTGAGGTTGTTTCCCTGTTTTTCTATTAAAAATAATGCTATGATAAACAGTTTATAGTCATCTTGTTAACTTCTTTATTAAGAGAAATTTCTGGGTTAAAGTATGTAAGTACATTTCAAAAGCTGTCCAATAATTGGTCTCCTGAAAGTCTGTATCATTTAATTTATATTTCTACTAAGCAATGTCTGAGAGTATAACAAAATTTTACTCTGACTTAAATTGCTTTTCTTGTAAAGGTAACATTTTTCTGCTGAACACAAAGCCATCAGTGCCAATATACTTCAGTTAGGCTTGTGATTAAATTGTAAATAAATTGAAAAGAGATCAATATCTCTGTGCTTTTGAATTTCCCCCTCCAGAATGTTAAATGAAAGTTTAATAGACAAAACTGAATATAAATACATTTTAATATAATTTTATATATTTATGCAACATTTTCTCTAAAGAATTGATAGAAGTTTGTATTTAAATCTGACATTTTATTGGGATGTCTTGATACAAAGAAGCTTCATGTTTTCACATGTGTTTCATCATTGAATAAATGGATCATCCCTAAATTTTTATGCCCATAAACTAATGTTCTTTGTCCTCAAACAAATTCATAAAATAAGTTTTGCTTGCTCAAATAACTTTTCCCTCCACTAGAGCAATCTGCTACTTATTTTAGTGTCCTAAATTAACTTCTATTAAGCTCAAAGAATTAAGTCAGCTTCTTAAAGTGTACAGCTCATTACTAGAGTGTTTCAGACTATAAACAAAACAAAGCAAAACAAAAAAAAACCTCCTGTAAGTTTATGTGTGTTTTCATTATTACTGTTATCTAGTATCCAAAGTTTAAAAGACAACTATGTTAACTCCCCAAGATTTAATAGGAACTCAAAGTTCTGTATTAATAAATAGATCAATTCTTTATAATTATGATGTATCAATAGCTTAGCCATCCAGAATTCCTGGTGAATGAACCATTTTAATAGCACTTTTTGAGTAATGTAATTTTTTCCTCCCTCAGAATTAAAGATAGTTCAGAATCCTTGCCTTATTTAGACAAGCCTTAGGTAATTGTTATATACTGTACTGTTTTATTGTCCTCAGGGCCTACTGAGTTTATTTTTGCTCATGCTAATTGATCCCATATTGCTCTGTTGACAATTCTTGAGCCTGCCTAGTATTTATTAGTTTTTAGAAATAGTTCATGCTATTTGTTAGATTTTTCTTTCAGTGAAAACTACTTTCTCTTATTTTTAATTTGCTAGTGCTAATCTGGCATAAATAGACACACTTGTTAAGGTTATACAAACAAACTGAGTGTTTCAGACAGGAAGGGGTGGGGTGATGGGTATTAAGGAGGGCACGTGTTGTAAGGAGCACTGGGTGGGTGTTATACACAAACAATGAATCATGGAACACTACATCAAAATCTGATGAAGTACTGTATGGTGACTACATAACACACACACACACACAAAGGTTATACAAAGCAAAAGTGGAAAAGACCTGAAAGTGGAAATGATACCTTTTTCCCAAGTATATAACAAGAAATTTGTCTATAAATATATGTTTTTATTAATATATTGACTGGTTAGGGTGGGTGTTTTTCTAATTTCTGACTCTGTCTCAATTTTGAGTAGGTAAGCTTTTTTTTTTTTTTTTTTTTTAACTCCAAGTACCCCTCTTGACTAAACCTAAATGTCAGGCAAAAGTGACTTCTAGAGAAGGCTTTCATGCTTTTTTCCCCACACCATCATCACATCAAGGTACAACTTTACCTTCAGTTGTACCAGTTGCACATTTCCCTTATTTCTGGGCTTTTCCAAGCATCAGATGATCTTTGCCTCTGAGTTTCTGAGCATCAGCTCTTATTTCACCCCACTTCTCTCAATTCTCCTTTGATTTTTCTTTTTGGTAAAAATCACAACATGTTCTAGAACCTTAGCTCATTTTTGGCAATATCTGCGTTAGAAAAAAATTTCTGATTCAGCAGAAATAGGCATAGTTAGGGAGTGTCTCACCAGAGTTGCTGGATTAGATTGGAGTTAAAGTTCTCATTTGAGTTGGACTTCCTTCTTGAGTTCAATATGCATTGCAATCTTCCCTTGTCCAAAAAAGCAAGTTAGAAATGGCTGGCAGGGGTGCCTGGGTGGCTCAGTGGGTGAAGCCTCTGCCTTTGGCTCAAGTCATGATGTTGGGGTTCTGGGATCCAGCCTCAGGTCAGGCTCTCTACTCAGCGGGGAGCCTGCTTCCCCTTTTCTCCCTGCGTGCCTCTCTGCCTACTTGTGATCTCTCTCTCCATCAAATAAATAAATAAAATCTTAAAAAAAAAAAAAAAGGAGTGGCTGGGCAATGCACTTGGAGATGAGGAAAAAAAGTACTGGAGGGATCACAGATAATGGACATAAAGTAAAAAAAAAGAAAAAGTTAGAAAGCATTTTTAAAATGTGTTATGATAAAAAACAAGTTAAAAAAGAACCTAATCTCCCAACTATATTTGGTATTGTTTTTGTTGTTACTTAATTTAGGGAATATAATTATGAAATAAATTAAAAGAAATAATAGCTTCTTTCAGCTTTTTTTAACATCAGCCAAACTGAATTTTATTTTTATTTTTTTAAATTTAATTTTAGTTTTTTAGTGTTCCAAGACTCATTGTTTATGCACCACACCCAGTGCTCCGTGCAATAGGTGTCCTCCTTAATACCCACCACCTGGCTCACCCATCCTCCCACCCCCCTCCCTTCCAAACCCTTTAGGGAGCATTAGAGATGACATTTAGGTATTGTGCATGACATTGAAGCATCTGAACCCTGAGGCAGCCCTTTACTTAATTTAAAAGACAACATGACTACAGGTGAGTAGGCTATTTTCTGATATGTAAAAGTTGTTTGTTATTAGGAAACTCCAGCCCAATTTGTTTCCCATTTTTACTAAGAACAGAATAAATCACTCATAATAGTCCAATATTCTTCTAGACTTTTTTTTTTTTTTTTTTTTTTTGGAATAGGTCTGTAAGAGGCAGGGGACTCTAGGAGCCTTGTGGTTCTATTTTTAAAAGAATGAAAAGATACGAGCATTTTCTCATTTAAGTGATATGTACAGAGGAAGATCTTACTCAATTCTAGATTAAAGATGTTGGTCATTTTCTTTCCCATCAGCAGTGCTGCTGATGGGGAGCACTGACCTCAGGCTTTCTCCTTCCCATTATCTGCAAATATGTCACTTTTCCTTTTCTGAAAGAAGTGCTTAACATATTATATGAAACTAGACAAAGGTTTTGTGGTTACTATTTTTTTAAAAAAATATGTTGTATGCATATTCATGTGATTTTGGAGAACTCTTATATTCCAGTTTTATAGCAATTTGTAAAAACTACAACATGAATCCTTATTTATTTGAAAGTATAATATACTGTGATAAGATGTAAATCCTTTTAATGTGAGGAAGACTGATGGTCATGTTTTTATCATTCTTCTTAGCACTCTCTTCCATGAATATCTTTGACAAAGTATATGGCAATTTATTTTTATGCAGGAATGAGTTATGCATTGTACAAGTATTCATTTTATAAATATGGTTAAACTAGGGTGATTATTTAGCAATATTTTATGTACTAATAGGTTGACTAATCATCAGACCACTTATACAAAAATGGCCACCTATCAGATTATATGCCTGCAGAGTGTTTTCAAATATATCAAAAAACTGTAGAATTAATTATTATAATACAAAAATGAATTCTAAATCCTCAAATTACAGCCTATTCAGAAGATGTACCAGTATCAGTAAATCATATAAAGCATCCTTACAGTGCATATATAACCACAAAAAGACATACTAAATAGGGTTTGTGGCAGCAAAGCTTAGTGTAAAGAGCACAG
Organism: Mellivora capensis; assembly: GCA_004024625.1. Lineage (NCBI taxonomy): Eukaryota > Metazoa > Chordata > Mammalia > Carnivora > Mustelidae > Mellivora > Mellivora capensis. Next base: position 11,168 of record PISX010008384.1, on the reverse strand, counting down.
ACTCTGAGCCAGACTGTGAACCCTTCTGCCAGTTACTTTTCTGGTATGTGCCTCAGTTTCCTCATCTGTAAAATAGTAATTCATAATGTTATCACATAGAGTTGTTGAAAGGACTGAATGAGTTAGTCTAGGCAAAATGCTTAGAACAGGCCTTTCCGGGCAAATTCCACAAAAGTGCTGACTGTCATGATTATATAGATGAGAGTTAGTGCAACAATACCTATAGAATGCCTGAACATTGCTGTCTGGGGACTGGGTCAAAGGCCTAAATTACATAAAACTTCAAATCCTCACAACGACACTTCAAGACAAATATTACGTACATTTTATAGATAAAACTGGAGTCCAAGACTAATTTAACAAGATTATATTGTCAGTATCTAATAGAGTCCTAATTTAAGTTATGGTCTGTTTGGGGCTAAAGCCTGATGATCTCTTTCTGCTAAGCCTTGTGGTAATTATAATCTTTTTTTTTTTTTTTTTTTTTTTTAGATTTTATTTACTTGACAGAGAGAGGCAGAGAGGCAGGCAGAGAGAGAGGGGGAAGCAGGCTCCCCGCTGAGCAGATAGCCCGATGCGGGGCTCGAACCCAGGACCCTGAGACCATGACCTGAGCCTTAACCCACTGAGCCACTCAGGCGCCCCAATTATAATCTTTTTTACATCATAAAATTATTTGAGAATTGGAGTATACCTTCCATATTCACAGAATATACTAAATATTAAAATATGTAGATTATCTACAAACAGAAAAAATTCAGAGAAATCACTAATTGTGTGAATATTCGTCATTTTCTACTGTATTTATTTTTATAAATAGCTGTTATATAGAAATTATCACAACAATTATCATTGGTGCCTAATAAACTTGAATATATTTATTTAAAAAAAACCCAAAACATGATTTCACTATTATCATTTAATCAGACCAGAAGTCAATTCTCCCAGCCCTTTTCTTCTTTTTCCGGTTGCTATTTTTCACTGAAGGAAGTCTGTAATATTTTAGTATATGCTATATAAAAAACACAACAGAGGCAGTTTAATCAACTTCCCATGAAAATCAGTTGACATATTGAGACTTCATCAGAAATTATCTTTTTCCAAAATGAGTAGCTTTATAATAAAAATAATGCATCCTAAGACAGACTGTTGGAGAAAATTCTAATGCTATGGAAAAGTATGAAGAATAAATAAATAATACTCTAAATCTCGCTTCATAGAAGCAACTGCCATTAATATTCTGATTCAGATATTTCTGGACATGTTTCTGATCTTAAGTTAGATTTTTTTTCTATATCAGCACATATAAAGAAGTAGGCCATATTGTTTTTATGTGTTGAATAGTGTTTTTCTAGTTTTCATTATTGATTAAAAAATGCTCTGGTGAACATCATACAGATGTGTCTTCAGTTTAATATTGATCTTGGTTTGAATTTAGCAACCTTCTGTCCTTTGTGCATGTAACTGATTTAATTTATGTTTTCTGGGCAAAAGTCTCCATTATTATGACAGATCACTATGAAAGAAGTCTTCTTAGTTTGATTTTTCCGCATGCATTCACTTTCTTATGAAACAATTGAAGCTGTGCCTGTTACCTCATCTTTTGTGGTCCACTCTCTTTCACTAGCACAGTTCTTGTGTGGAACTCTCCAAGGAGAAATCAGGTTTTCAATAGGGATGGATATGCTCTGTAGTTTGGAAGGAACATGTACCAGGACTGAAGGGATGAAAAAATGAAGCAATGGGATTTTCCTCAATTAATAGATAAGTAAATTTAGAGATTGAAGAATTCTAAATATGCTCAAACCTCTCACTTTTATAATAACAAAATGCAAGAAAAGAAAACGTGACTTGCTCAACAGCACCTAGCTGGCTTGTGACAGAGACAGCATGAGGAAGGACTCTCTGGTTTCTGATTATTCTACCACTACTTATTGTATCTTCAATCCAATGTCTGATTTTTGATCTTCTTCCTCTTCCATCTTTTAGGAGAACTCAGTTACATAATAGAACTAAAAGCAAAACAGAAATAGAGTTCAGGCTAGTAAAGTTATGAATTTAATTGTTTTAATGGAAACAATGATAACAATAGTTTTTAATCTGTTCAATTAAAATTTTTGAAATATTTATTTGATACTGCTAGCCTTTTGCAGTCAGTTTTAAGATTTTATTTATTATTATTTATTTATTTTATTTATTAGAGAGAGAGAACAAGTGGGGGATAGGTAGGGGGCAGAGGGAGAGAGGGAAGCAGACTCTCTGTTGAGCAGGGAGCTCATGTGGGGCTCAATTCCAGGACCCAGGACCTGAACTGATAGCAGACACTTAACCAACTGAGCCTCCCTTGGCAGTCAGTTTCTTTGAATAAAAGCTTAGTATTTGAGAAATGAAAACTATGTGTATTTTCTGATACCAAACATTTTAGTTTAATAAAGAGAAAAATAAGGTTATTTTATTATTATTGCATAAAATGTCAGTAACTCAGAATAGAATGATGGGCACACCATTAATTTGAGTTGGTAGTATTCTTAATCTCATGATATGAGCAGGTCATTACATATGTACACAAAATGATGTTCAGCTTTGTAATATAAAATAGGTAAGATGAATTCATATCCTTATAAAATAAAATTATATCATTACAAAATATCAAGAATATATATCATCAAGATCCAGAGAATTAAGTAGTATTTGTGGATATGCATGATTTAATATGTTGGGTTTGTGAAAAAAAATGCATAAGGTGGACAGTAATGAGTAAAGAAGTTTAACCATTATATAGAATATTAGAGCAGTTCAACTACTTGAATATTTAATGTATCAGTGGTAAATATCAATCATCTTAATTTATTTCAAGGTGGAGATACCAATTCAGAAAGTGAAATTTTAACACTGATTATGCCCCTCTTCTTTTTTAAATTTTTTTTTCATTTTATTTTATTTCTTTTCAGTGTTTCAGCATTCACTGTTCATACATCACACCCAGTGCTCCATGCAATACGTGCCCTCCTTAATACCCATCACCAGGCTCACCCAACTCCCCACCTCCATCCCCTCCAAAATCCTTAGTTTGTTTCTCAGAGTTCAAAGTCTCTCATGATTTGTCTCCCCCTCCCTTCTCTCCATCTCCCAAAGTCCTCCGTGTTATTTCTTATGCTCCACAAGTAAGTGAAACCATATGATACTTGACTTTCTCTGCTTAACTTATTTCACTCAGCATAATCTCTTCCAGTCCCATCCATGTTGATACAAAAGTTGGGTATTCATCTTTTCTGATGGAGGCCTAATACTCCATTGTATATATGGACCGTATCTCCTTTATCCATTCGTCCATTGAAGGGCATCTTGGTTCTTTCCACAGTTTGGTGACTGTGGCCATTGCTGCTATAAACATTGGGGTACAAATGGCCCTTCTTTTCACTACATCTGTATCTTTGGGGTAAATACCCAGTAGTGCAATTGCAGGGTCATAGGGTAGCTCTATTTTTAATTTCTTAAGGAATCTCCACACTGTTTTCCAAAGTGGCTGCACCAACTTGCATTCCCACCAACAGTGTAAAAGGGTTTCCTTTTCTCTACATCCTCTGCAACACTATGCTCCCCTTCTCGAATACATGTTTTTACATCGATCATTTAGATTCCCAATGGAATGTTTATGAACATTAAAAACTTGAAACTGTTGTGACTACATTCAAGATAAAGGTCTTTAAAATTTAGTTCCTATTAAGCAATTAGATGATATTAACAGAAAAACATGGATTCTTTCTTTAATCTTTGGAATCTTTTTGTGAGCATTTATGAAAATAGATAGGAATGTCATTATGATATTATTTGCCATAGAACACAATTCTATCTGTCTTATCTGTACTGAATGTTATATTACAGGCTTTAGATACTGAATTATCTCATTATAAGGTGTTTTACTTAAGGCAATATGACATTACAGACTCCAAGAACAGTTCTATAGAAGGGCTATAATAATAGATACTCACTTATATAAATATTCATGAATTAGACTGTTTTGTGCGTTGTACAGAGCACTCTGTTAAGGCATCATAAGTTATCAGTTACATTTTGGCCATGGGCGCAATCTCATTCTAGATTGCTGGATGGAAATTAATGACACATACTTATTATTTCTCCTGGTAAATTTTAAATTTTCCAGAGACTGTGTTGAGAATAGGTGAATGACTATTACAGGAAAATTAATTCATGTGTATCTTAGTAACAGTTTTCCAAGGGTATCACCTTGGCATATTTATAATGAAAAAAACTGACCTACATATATTTTTGTTCCAAAATTTGATCAAGCTGTTGCTGACAGATTTGTATTTCTATAAAGCCAGTGAGTGACTAACAGTCCTTTTCAGGTTGAGCATTCTTTCTTTAATCATTTTTAACACATTTATTTGTGCATGAATTTAAATTTTTATGTGGCCAAATTGGTCTTTTTCTTTCTAATTTACTCTCTTGCCTTTAAGCATAAAAAGGTCTTTTCCTTAGTTTACATAAATATTCATACGTATTATCTTTTAAAATTTTAATAGTTTGGCTTTTTACATTTAACGCTCTAGTTATCTCGAATATGTTTTATATTGAGTAATGAAACATCCCAAGTGATTTTATAGAGATCAAACATGTGTGTATAGTATCTAGAACTAAGTACTGTGCCAAGCTTGTTATCTGGTGCTCAAAACATCTTTTGGATTTCCTCTTCTCTCCTGTAACCAAATAGGGCATATACCTGATCAGTATTCCAGAGGACAGATAGCCTCTATCCTAAAAGGGGCCTAGTTCCTGATGCCAAAGCAGTCACCAAAAAGTAAAGGAGAAGGAAATATGAGCAATATGAGCAATATAAGAAATATGAGCAAATGACTATAATAAAATATAATTCTAGTGGAGCAAGAGGACAGAGAAACTTTAAATGGAGGCAATCCTTCCTGATGCTTCCTGAGAGATGAGTCGAAGTTTATGAAGTGAACGAGAAGGACATGATTTTCCAGAAGGAGGGAAAGTATCTGAGGGTGGTATGTTCAGGGACTTCAGAGAAACACAGCTGGGTGCCCACACAGCTGACAAGAGGTGAAGGATGGAAAGAAGACCCAGGCCAGATAAAGAAAGAATTGGCTAGCCACACTGAGGATTTTGGTTTCTAACTAGACCTACTTGTATATATAAGTGTACTAGTAGCATAATTTTTTCAGAGGTTTTGGTTTTTACATATTTTAAGTACATATATAAAATTTGTCATGCATTTTTGTATCTGAATAATTAACAGTCCATAACCACTACAGATTATACTCCTAAATCAATTGAATATGTTATTTCTGGTAATGCTCAAATCATGTGGGTTGGAAAACTCTGTCTAAGTGTCCCCATTGATATTTTCATTCAGGTATAGTCAGTTTCTTCAAATAATTGGAGAGACTTTTGAAGTATAACCATGGAATAGCAATGTGGCTTTGGAACATGGGACTGTGTCATATAAGTAACCTTTGTTCTGAAACAGAAAAACTTGGTATAATGAGGTATACCAAGATCTTTTTGCTTTTTCATAGGTTTTACAGATGTATTTGGTACCACTACATTTATTAAGCAAGCTTGGCTAATGATGAAGTGTGTTAATATCTTAAAATTAGTCTCCTAAAGTATTATGTGGGTATATCAGAGCATTTGGTATTTCATCTGGTTTGTTCCTGTCCATGTATGGAATGAGGCAGTCTTCACCTTTCACATATATCTACTATACATAAAAAGTATATTTATCTATGCATAGTCTCTAAGGATTGTCTATTACATATTTGCTTCACGATAACACTTGGCTTTCCTGTTCCAGTGGAGTCTTATTTGACAATGAAGCATTTATATGGATTAGTTTCCTTGGTCTCTGAGGATATTCCTAGAAGTATAACTCTGGGATTCAGGTAAGCAAGGCTGATAATACTGAGTTAGGATGAAGGAATATGGGGAAAGCTGGATATACCCTAGAATACAAGCTACAAGAAGAAAGTTTGGAAGAAGGAACTGCATTGCCACAGAACAATGGCAGGGAGGAGTAGTTCTGGGGATAGAGTTATTGCTGATCCTTGGTTCTGTTCCAGCCCAGCTATTCCTCTCCCTAAAGGAGGAAGTCTATGATGATGTAAAACTAAAGGAGCGGCAACAGGGCTAAGAATCATCACCTCTAAAAGAGCCTAATATAAGGAAGGGAGAACCATTTCATTTCTCATTTTTTATAGAGTAATGATCATGTTTTCCTTACTGAGGTCAAAGCCATTCTATTAGAGAACTCTAGCCCCTAGATATGGGTGATTCAGCATATCCACATACACCTTTAAATCACAGGAAGCACAACAACATGCCGGTGGAAAACTCTGGTGTAAATTCTATAGAGAAGAGTAACCCAGAAGGAATATCAGCAATAATCTCCAGTGACAGATTGATGTGTTTCTGGGTTTTCCTAAAATATTTCACACAATTGGAGATGATAGGTCTGGGCTAATAAGGGTCAATTCTGAAGTTCTGGAAGCTTAAATGCTCCCTAATGGCCCGACTTTAATTATAAGAGGTTAAAATATTCTAAGATACAACTTTGCTAGAATAGGTGCTGGATATCTTCATACCTAGGCCAAGGCACATCATTTATCTCAGAACCATGGAGTATATAATGTACAGTGCACAGTGTATTTGGCCTTGAATAAACTCCTTGCCCAATACCATCAGCATACCAATAAAACTCAGGCTGGGCCAAAAACATTTTGTTCTGTGGAATTTGATTAAGTGGAAGTTATCAAGGTTTCTGGAAACCCTTCTTATATGTTCTGGGACTGGCCAAAAGGCTGTTTGTGCAATATATGATCTGTACAATTTCTGGAAAATTTAAAAAATATAACTGGCTATTATAAAAATTAATTGTAGGCAATATTTGATGGAATTTCCTAGACTTGAATTGAGAATATTTTCCCTCTTTTGTGGACACAGAAGAGGCAGAAATATTCAACCATGGAGATTGAGTTATCTTTTTTCTTAACATTTAGACACATAAATTTATTTAGTTTGATTATTAAAATGAAGATAATAACAAGAAAAATTAGAAGCAGGAGATTATGTTAAATATGCATTAGTTTTTCCATGGAAATGGCTACTCACAGGACATTGAAGAACTGTATTCCCCGGGGAGACTTAAGAAAAAAAAAATGGCTTGTCAAATGTCTTACAAATGTTAGTGTCCTGAATCTGAATGCAGCCAGGAGATGCTTTTGGCAACTGCAAAGTTTTAACATTACTGTCTGTAAAGTTAACTTATGCCCTGAAGCCGAGGCACATTCTGCTTCTTCCTCTGAAATTTCTGGGTTAATTAAAAACTATCATTATCACTGTTTCAGCAGCCAACATTCTATAAAAAAGAGCTTTAGCAATGGATTAATTGAAAGGCAGAGAGATATTTCAAAAATCTTAAGTTCGAGAGGGAATGTACTTCTGGACTATAAGACCATAGTAGAATCAGCTCACATGGAATGGGCCCAACAGGCTCATAAATGCCTTCCAGGCTCTGTGTCTTTGAAGACTTGAGGTTTATCTTTCTGTGGATGGCTTCCTTATTATGATTCTCATCTCAGAGGCAGGACTCATAAGGGAACCACTAAAGGGCACCTGACATTTTGCAATTATAGCATGGAACTTTATAGACTCCCTGAAGTTGAAGAATCAAAGTGTAGGACATCTCTAATATCCTTCTCCGTGCTACAACATTAGGCCAGTCCTAAATCCTGGGAATATCTTGGATCTTCGCTCTTCACAGCAAGTGGTTTTTATTTTTTGAGACTTCTTTTTTGTTCCCAGTATCATAGAGACAATTCTCATTGCTCGATGGAAGAAAATTCTTATTTTGATCTTTCCCCATTCAAACACAAGCTAAAATGATTTCAATTTTTGTTGATGTGAGGTAACTATAGTAATTATGCCATCTGTCATATAATTAAGTTGATGTAAAGTCCTCTTTTTACCTTTCAAAATTTTGCTTTAAATGTGTCTTGACACTTTTAGGAACTTAAAACCAGATAATATTCTATTATAAACATCTGTCTTTGAAAAAAAATTCTTAAGCACCACAGGAATCTCCTTTTTGAGAGTAAATTCAATGTGAGGGCTTCTCATGGTTCTAGTTCCAGATCAAAGGTTTTGTTTTTTTTTTCCTTTGTGAACTCTTTCTTAACTCTACAGATAAAGAAAAATATCCCCTCCACTGAGCTCCAAATCTATCCTTTTGTATATAATTATGCTGTAATATTTACTACACTAAACTACAGCTATTTGTCTATATGCTTTGTTCTCTTATCATACTGTGAACTACTGGACAGTATTTTTTTCTCTATATTGCCAGGGTCAGGCACCCAGAGAGGAATAAGGGTTGAATGGATGGAAGAATGAATAACCATTCTGCAGTGAACCCTAACAAATGGGTCCTAGTTCCTTAGGTATCAGGAGAACTTCAGATTTATTAGAGTATAGAGCCTAAGAACATTGCTCTATTGACTTACCAATATATGTGATATTTCAAGGCTTTTATTTTAGTTATGTTAATCTATATGCAAAGGAAGATATTTGATTCTGAAGTCTGTTTTAAAACTTCTATTTGAGAGGCTGCCATTCTTTTTTTTTTTTTAAAGATTTTATTTATTTATTTGACAGACAGAGATCACAAGTAAGCAGAGAGGCAGGCAGAGAGAGGAGGAAGCAGGCTCCCTGCTGAGCAGAGAGCCTGATGTGGGGCTTGATCCCAGGACCCTGGGATCATGACCTGAGCCGAAGGCAGAGGCTTTAACCCACTGAGCCACCCAGGCACCCCGAGAGGCTGCCATTCTTATATATTTATTTATTTTCATTTTTTTATTTGAATATGTTGACATATAAGTTACATTGTTTCTATTATACAGCAGAGTGATTTAACAATCTATACATTATGCTGTGCTCACTATAAGTGTAGCTACTGTCTGGCACTGTATAACACTATTATAGTATCATTGACTGTATTCCCTATGTTGAACCTCTTATTTCCATGATTTATTCATTCTATAACTGGAAGCCTGTATCTCCCACTCCCCTTCACCCATGTTGGACAATATTCTCCCCTCCTCCTCTGGCAACCATCATTTTTTATTCTGTATTTATAGTTCTGATTCTGGTTTTTTATTTGTTTATTCATTTGTTTTGTTTTATAGATATCACATATAAGTGAAATCATATGATTTGTCTTTTTTGGACTATTCACTTAGCATAATATCCTCTAGGTCCATCCATGTTGTTGCAAATGTCAAGATTTAATTCTTTTTTATGGCTGTGTAATAATGTATTATGTCTATATGCCACATCTTCTTTATCCATTCATCTGTCTAGGGTTGCTTACATATCTTGGCTATTGTAAATGATGCTGCACTAAATATAGGGGTGTGTATATTTTTTCAAATTACTGTTTGTGTTTTCTTTTGGTAAAAATCCAGTAGTAGAATTATTGGATCATATGATATATCTGTTTTACATTTTTTGAGGAAACTTCATACTGTTTTCCATATTGATTGCATCAGTTAACATTCCCACCAAAAGTGGAGGGTTCTTTTTTTCTCCACATCCTTGCCAACACTTGTTTCCTGTGTTTTCAGTTATATCCATTCTCACAGGTGTGATGTGGTATCTCATGATGGTTTCAACTTGCATTTCCCTGATGATTAGTTATGTTGAACATCTTTTCATGTGTCTGTTGGCCATCTGTATGTCCTCTTTTGAAAAATATCTATTCCGTTTTTAAAATCAGATTGTGTGTGTGTGTGTTCCATGTTGAGTTGTATAAGTTCTTTGTGTATTTTGGATACTACTTTATCACATTTATCATTTGCAAATATTTTCCATTCACTAGATTGCCTTTTTGTTTTATTTTTTACCTCTATATAAAAGGTTTTTATTTTGATGTAATCTCAAGACTTTACTTTTACTTTTATTTTTCTTGCCTTAGTAGATATACTTAAAAAATTTCATGGCTGATGTCATATAAATCACTGCTTATGTTCTATTCTAGGAGTTTTATGGTATCAGGTCTCACTTTTAAGTCTTTAATCCATTTTTAGTTTATTTTTGTGTATAGTATAATAAAATGGTCTAGTTTCGTTCTTTTGGATGTTGCTGTCTACTTTTCCCTTTATTGAAGAGACAGCCTTTTCCTCATTTTATATTCTTGCCTACTTTGTCATAGATTAACTGACTATATAAGTGTGGGGTTTTTTTTCTGGGCTCTTTTTTCTGTTGATCTATGTGTCTGTTACTGTGGCAGTATTATATTGTTGTGATAACTACAGGTATGTAGTATATCTTGAAATCTGAAATTGTGATACCTCCAGCTTTGTTCTTTTTTTTTTTTCAAGATTGCTTCAGCTATTCAGGGTCTTTGTGGCTCCATACAAATTTTAGTATTATTTGTTCTAGTTCTGTGAAAAATGCTGTTGGTATCTTGATAGGGACTGTATTGAATCTGTAGATTGCTTTGGGTAATATGGGCATTTTAAAGATACTTGTCCAATGCATGAACATGGAATGTCTTTCCATTTGTTTGTTTTGTCTTCAATTTCTTTCATCAATATTTTATAGTTTTAAGAGTACAGGTCCTTTACCTCTTTAATTTATTTCTAGGTGTTGTATTCTTTTTTGGTATAATTATAAATGGAATTGCTTTCTTAATTTCTCTTTCTGCCACTTTGTTATTATTGCATAGTAACACAACTGATTTCTGATTAACTTTCTTAATTTTGTATCCTGAAACTTTACTGAATTCATTTACTACTTCCAGTAGTTTTTTAGTGGAGTCTTTAGGGTTTTCTACGTATAGTAACATGTCATTTGCAACTAGTGACAGTTTAACTTCTTCTTTCCCAATATGGATGCCTGCTCCCCTCCCCTCCTTTTTTTTTAAAATTTATTTTTAAATTTCTTTTCAGCGTAACAGAATTCATAGTTTTACACCACACCCAGTGCTCCATGCAATGCGTGCCCTCCACTATACCCACCACCAGGCTCCCCCAACCTCCCACCCCCCGCCCCTTCAAAACCCTCAGGTTATTTTTCAGAGTCCATAGTCTCTCATGGTTCATCTCCCCCACAATTTCCCTCAACTCCCT
>PISX010008383.1:0-82375 GCA_004024625.1 Mellivora capensis | reverse complement strand
GTGTGTGTGTGTGTGTGTGTGTGTCTATTGTGGGGGTGCTGCTGGTTACAGTGTCTGAGAAATCAGATGGTCTGGTAACCATCTGATAGTCCGTTAACAACAGCCATGGTTATGATGAGCATACACTGTAAAGCTCTGTGTACAGGTGGGGAATCGTTCTCTGTGTTTCCTTCAGTCTGTTTCCAGGGAGATGGGCTCTCTTCCTTAGATAGCATAAGTCACCCCCATTCTCAAGCCTCCCATCCCACCAGGCCACCCAGCAAAGAGAGTTCTAGAGGCTGGAATACTCATTTTCTCTTCTCCTCAGGATCTGGGGATTTGTTTCTTTGCTGTGATGGGCCAGGCCCACAGCCTGCCTAACCCATATTTCTAGAACCTTCCAAACAGTCTCAATGAGAAAGCCTTGTAGCAGTAGCTTGGGTTGCAGGAAGGAATGTGTAGCTCCCCTCCTGCTGCTGGCCAGGGGCAGGTTGTGTGTGTGTGTGGGGTGTGTTCAACCAATGCCAGACCGGGGTGATGGGTTTTTAGCAAAAAGGCTCTGAGTCCTTGCTGCTCTGTGCCAACCACATGTCTTTTTCCCAGTTCTTTTTTTGTGCCAAACAGCAAACAGGGCTGGCGCTGGTTCCTCTCAGAGGCAAAGGTGTAACTGAAAACAGGCTGGGTCTGCTCCCGGCACCTCATCACAGTTTACTGAGAGCATGTGTGTGTCACTCCGAATGGTCTGGGGATTGTTTCCTCACAGAACATCGAGCCCATTTGAGTGGGGAAAAAACCAAGGGTCTGACAGAGGAGTAGTGGGGAGAAGGGGAGGGAGAAATGAGGCAGAGGTTCTTAGCTGGGCCTTTTACCAGACTCATGGAGGCGGGGGTGGGGGATCTCTACCAACCAACTCTGCCTGGGCTGATCCCACGGCAACAGGATCAGATTTTCTGATGGTGGGGCCCGGGCATCTGCATTTTTCAAGAGCCACAGAGAAGCCTCTGCCTGCGAGGAGCCTGCTTACACTTAACCCTCACAGGCACGTCACCGTGGGGGCATGAGAGTCCCAGGATGAGGTTTGATTAGAACTTTTGGACCCTAGAGCCCAGGCTCGAAACCCTCCATACCACACAGCCTCCTAGAGCTCTACCTGGAAACACAGGTTCACTGCTCTCCCCAAACCTGCACACCAAATTATTCCCATGTGATTCCCTGCCCTCCCCCATTTCCCACAATGTCTTGTGATTTCATTTTCCCATTTGGCATTTTGTTTTGCTGTTCAGGGCACAAAGGGCCAATAGCTTCTTCCCCCAAGCTATTTCTCCTCAGAAGCCCTGAAAGAGATTAGCAATTTGGGAGACATTTAAAATGCATTGATTTACTGGGGCACCCTGGGAGCCCCTCCCCCCACCTTTCCCATCTCCTAAATCCTAGCATGGAATGTAGCAGGTTCCAAACAGGGTTCCCCCTACCGGGCAGGGTCCTGTTAGTGATTAAGCCACAAGCCCCCCGCTGCTTGCGCCCTGCTTCTGGCTCCTCATTGGCCCTGCTGGCGGGCGGGAGCACGGGCTTCGGACTCCCCGAGACCCAGTTCCAACCTGGGCTCCACCTCCTCTGGAAAAATGACAGCTTATAGGCCATGGCCAGGGTTAGGTAAGAGGATGAGCCAAAAGGCCAGCACCCTGTTTACCCAAAATAATTGTTAGCTGCTATTATTAAATGCTGAGGATGATTGCGATTTGACAACTATCCTAATCTTTGGCTTCTGTGAGGCCTGGCCCTTCAAGCAAGCTTGCCACAGGCTGAGGAACCATGGAGCAAGGAGGACAGGACTGGGTGTTCGAAGAAACGCTCTTCTCTCTGTAGGGCTTGGCCTCCAAAACACAATCTAGGAGGATCAGTCTCCAGGAACAGGAGGTGTGAAAAGTGCCGAGGCCTAGGTCTGCCCCCCAAGAAGCTCCAGATGCTTAGGCCTGGTTCCGCTGAGGTAGGGGTATTCCGGCTCCCATGAGCAGCCAGGGCTGAGAACCTCTGCTGATTTCTCCCCCTCACTCCTCCCTTCCCAGAGTCTCTCAATTGCTTCCCTTCTCCAGTGGGTGCTATTTTGTGAGGAAGCAAGTGCCAGACTGTTCAGAGACACCAAGGTGCCCTTGGTAAACTGTGGTGATTTGGAGGGAACAGACCCACCAGTTTGCCATCATCCCTGCGTCACCAACGCCAGCCCGTTTTCTAGCCCTACTTCCAGGCCTGTAGGTGACAAGTCATGCTTGAGTAGCCATGTGGTGTCGGGATGTTCAGGAAGCAGTGGGTGGGTGGACAGCGGTTCTGTCCGGCCCTCGGGGAGCTGCCACTGTGAGGGGCGGCTACTTGAAGAAGCAGCACAACTGTTATGTGGGAGGAAAAACAAGGGACTGACCTGGTCGGGAAGAAATCAGAGCATCTTTCTGAGCATCCCTCGAACAGGGAAGCTGGAATCTGAGGGATTACAAGTCATACAGAGGTAGCTGGGAGACGTGGGCACAGAGTCTGAGGAGTTCCTGACACTAGCTAGGTCTTGGCTAGACGGAAGAACTGGAAGAGGCCAATGTGTGTGGCACAAGGACAGAGGAGGCAGAATGGGTCAGGATGAGAAAGTCATCAAACAAATATCCACGGGGACACAGAACATTGTGGCCTCACCCTTTGGAGCCCGGCTGCTGGAGCCAGAAGGCCAGTGTTCCGATCCTACCTTAGCTCCCTGCAAGCTCTGTGATGTCAGTCTCCAAACTGGAAAGGATAATACTACCTACAAGTTTCTGTGCAAATTAGATTAGTTAATTCATGTAAATAAATCACTTAGAAGTGTGCCTGGAACACAGTAGGTGTGTTAACGTTTGCTATCGTTATTGTTATGTGTTAGGCATTGGTTCAGCCTCCCATCTGCAAAATGGGGATGAGAGTGTATCTAACTCAGATGGCCATCGTGAAGATGAAATGAGAAAGTGTGGGTGGGATCCTTACAATATGACCTCAGAAGGGGACCACCACCATTATTAACCGTTATGCATTATGTATGTTAGGCGGACGACAAGGTACTTCTTAGAACAAATCCGCAAACACCCAACTATCTAGAAGTGGGAGGGGTGCTCAGGGGACGTGTCCCATCACAGCAGCTATGCGAGCACAGGGCTGGCAAGGCACAGAGACGCGGTGGCCGGATGAGTGCCCTTGCAGCTGAGGATTCTACGACTCTACCTGTCTCTAATCTCTATTGATTTCTGCCCCTCTTGAAAAATTTCCACAAACATGTCTTGGAGGATTTGCCCCCAGACAGTAATCCTCTCTTGCCTGTTTTCTTGCTGTGGCAAAGAGATGTCCAATTCAGACATCTCCTGTGCCCCAGGGACTGATGATGCTTCTAAGGAGCACACCTGTCAAGGACATAGAGTGGTCCCCTCGGGTTGTGCCCCAGCCCTCTCTGCCCTCACAGCATAAAGGACACTCTAGGTGTCACTGCAGCAACCAAGGGCACAGGGAAGCTGAGGACCAACTCCCCGGGCAGACTTGTTTGAAGAAAGAGCCTGGGATTCAGCTCAGGACCCCCAGGGTCTCCAGAAGCATCCAGGAGCTCCTCCCCCCTCTCTCCTTGGTTGCAGTTCGTTGGCGCCCTCTAAAAATAGCAGTGGTTGTTCAGGGCAATACACCATGCTCCATCTCTAGGGATGCCAGCACAGCCCTCTTTCAAAAACAGAACCCCAGTCAGATGTACTCCTAACTCCTTGCCCCTCCCCACCAGTCCCCGGACCCTTCAGAGGGATCCAGAGACAGGCGGCAGCTCCAGCTGCTGGGAAGCTACCATGGGGATTCTCACCCAAGTCTGTCTCCTTCCAGATCCCTTGTCTGTCAGTTTCCACTTTAAAAAATCCATTTTCCCCCGATGTAGAAAGTAATACATATTTATTCTAAGTACTATGGAAAACATAGAAAAGTATCTCACCATCCAGAAATAACCACTGACTTGAGTCTGTCCTTCCTTTCTCTTCCCCTCCCTCTACACACCCCCCCCACACTTATTGATAGAATAGGGTTCGTGAATTTTTAATCTTTTTCTCCCTGAATACATCAAAAGTATTTTTCTATGTTATTAAGTATCTACCCACCACACAATGGGTTTTTTTTTAAAGATTTTATTTATTTTTATTTGACAGACAGAGATCACAAGTAGGCAGAGAGGCAGGCAGAGAGAGAGAGAGAGGAGGAAGCAGGCTCCCTGTTGAGCAGAGAGCCCGATGTGGGGCTCGATCCCAGGACCCTGGGATCACGACCCGAGCTGAAGGCAGAGGTTTAACCCACCGAGCCACCCAGGTTCCCCCCACCACACAATGTTTTAATGCGGGTGTCATAGGACAGAGGTTCAGCACATAAAGTTTGCTTCGGAAAGCTCTGGGTTCAAGTCCTAACTCGATCACTTACAGGTGTTGAGGGCGTGGACAGCTGAGTGAACTCTTCTAGCCTCAGTTTACACATTTAAGAAACAGGGTCAGTAGTAGCACCCGTCTCAGGATTGTTGAGAAGATACAGTGTGGTACTTCCTAACTGCTCAGTAAACGCTTATAAGAATAATACAACAATGACAGCAAACTCCGTGAACTATAACTGAGTCCATGATTCTCCCGCTGCTAGGTGTCTAGCTGGTTTCTAAAGCCTGTGTCCTCCGCCCACTCATCCCTTCTCCAGAAAGTTCTGGCATTCACAGAGAGGGCTGTGAAGGAAGTACCCTGGCTGGAGTCTCTGCAAATCGGGAGCAGATCAGCAGGGGAATGGAGAGCTGGCAGTACAGGCTGCAGAGCCTCACGAGGACCAGGGCTCCTGCCTCCTCCTCCGCAAAGCCTCATGAAGCTGAGAACGAAGGCTCCTCTGGTGGGAAGGGCCCCACGCCTCTAGCCTAAAGGGGTGCCTGGACACGGGGCCTCCTCCGTTGATTCTCAGCCAGCTTCCATCCTGATCATCTTTAAATTCTTTTTTTTTTAATTTATTTATTTATTTGTCAGAGAGAGAGGGAGCACAGGCAGACAGAGGTGGAGGGAGAAGCAGGCTCCCTGCCGAGCAAGGAGCCCGATGTGGGACTCGATCCCAGGACGCTGGGAGCATGACCCGAGCCGAAGGCAGCCACTTAACCAACTGAGCCACCCAGGCGTCCCATCCTGATCATCTTTATTCTCCAAATTCAATTCCCCAGAAAGCTGAAGCATCTACTCCCCACCCCCCCACAATTTGGATTCTCTCACTGTGCCTGGAATTATTATAGAAGCTGGGCCCTGATGAAGAGAACAAGGCCCTGGGGCACCTGGGCTGCTCAGTCAGTTAAGCATCTGCCTTCCTCTGCTTTTCCCTCTGCTCGTGCTCTCTCTCACTCTCTCTCAAATAAATAAATAAGTATAAAATCTTAAAAAGAAACAAAGAAAGAAAGAAAGACCGGCCCCAAAAGTTTAGGTGATTCTCAGTAGTCACACAGCTAGTCATTAATCAAGCTTCAGTTAGAAGCTCATTATGGGCTGAATAGTGTCCCACTTGCCCCCAATCATATGTTGAAACTTTACCACCCATTAGCTCACAAGGTGACTGTATTTGGAGATAGGGCCTTTAGAAAGGTAGCTAAGGTAAAATTTGGTCATGTGGGTGGGCCCTATCCCAATAAAACAGCTGTCCATCTAAGAAGAAGAGATTAGGACCCACAAACACCAGGACTACCCAATGAGGTCACAAGGAGAAGGCAGCTATCTGTAAGCCAAATAAAGGCCTCAGAGGAAACCAAACCGGCCAGCATCCTGATCTTGAATTCTAGCCTCTAGAACAGTGAAAAAAGAAATTTCCGTTGTTTAAGCCACTCAATCTGTGGTATTTGTTATAACAGTCCTAGCAAACTAAGGGAGCACTTAAACACAAAACTCGTAACAGTTTATAAGGTTACAAAGTCATTTCATGTTTTTTGACTCTTTTTATTTTTACAGTGACCTTGTGAGGTAGAAATAATATTTTTATTCTCGTGTGGCTGGAGGGAATCAACAAGATGTCGAGCTGCTGTATGCAAAATGCTTGGCCCAGCACCTGGCAAGAGGGGGTAACTGCTGTTGTTCTCATCAGGTACTCACACCTGCCAGGATTCTAAGGGGAAGACTATGAAGAGTGGGGAGGAGCCACAGAGGAGACGGGTTTTAAACTCCATCTGAGGGGGATCTGTGCAAGGGAGGTAGGGCCAGCTCCCATCCCAGGACACAGGAGAGCAGAGGCAGGATAGCTGCTAGACAGTGGTCCCCACTGAGATGGCTAGACCACCTAGAGCAGCAGCACCCGGGAAGTTGGAAAAGCAAATTCTGGTGCTTTAGCCCAGACCAAATGAATCAGAAACTGGGGGTGAGGCTCAGCAATCTGTTTTTCCCTCCAGGTGATTCTAATGCATGAAAGTTTGAGAACCAGTGGGCTATCGGGGACTTAGGAAATAGGCGGGCAAATTGGATAGGACCAGAAGACCTTTAACAGCCCTTCAAAGCCAGAGACATGGAAATTCAGGAGGATGCTGACCTCTCCCTCTCTTCTTCCCTTGTCTTCAGACAGTTGTCAGCTGAAACAGCTGGGGTTGACTTGTGTCCTGGGGTATCAGCTGACTCCCCATCCATGAAGTAGGAAGAAAGCCAGCCAGACTCCCACTGCAACTCCCCTGGAATATGTCATAGATGCCACATGAGTGCTGGGAAGGGCCTTGGGGACTTAGCATCTGAGCAAATCTGACCCAAAGAGGGCAAGAGTTGTCCAAGGTCACACATCAGAGTGATGTAGGCCAGGCCTCCCAGGCTTACTCCCCAGAACAGTGTGTCCATGCATGGCAGGCTGGAAGGATGTGGTCATCCAGCAAAACCACCAGGGGCAAATGCCATTTCCATCCCACTTCTCTCTGGCTCAGCTGGCACATGGACGCTTTCTGATTCCAGGCAGATCGGTGTTGACAGAGTGTTTCAAAGTCAAGGCGGGGGCAGGAAAGGACAAAGCTGTTGCTCCAGGCAGAAGCACAGCCTCTGACCTTTGTGCCTGTCTGTGCAGCTTCTGTCCACACTGGGGGATTATCTTGTCTTGGAAATGCCTCTACCAGGGGCATTACAAGTGATTCATGCTCTGGTTGCCTCAACATCCAGAGTCACGCAAAAGAAACACTTGTCAGACTTCCTTTCATCAGTCCTGGTAGGAAGTACGTTTGAAGGATGGGTGCTATTCTGGCCCCCACAGTTTTCTGACCTTACAGGAAAAGACTGTGTTGAGAGGGTGCTGCAGAGGGTCTGTAGGAAGGAGCTTTTCTTTTAGCTGGTGCAGTAGAGCCCAGCACTAGGAAACGAGGACACAAGTAACCCTAGAAGCAAGACACAGGACAATACAGAGAATATGATCTTAGCAGGAAGACAGCAGCTGGGAAGTTTGGGCTTGGCCACTTGCTAGTCTATAACCCAGGGGGTGGGGCCCAAATTGATGTTTCTAATAGCAATATTAATGTGGGTGGTCCACAGTAGTAACCTGCCTTGCCTTCCTCATGGAGTTCTAGCAATGGCTCCTTTATAAGGAGCCTTGGACCATCCCTCATCCTCCCTGAGTCTTGGGTTTCCCATCTGTAAGATGGGAGTAGCAGCTACTATTGGTACCTCAGAGTGGTGAAGGTCAGCAAGAGAAACAAGGCAAATGAGTTTTAAAAATTATAATGACTTTTTAAAAAGATTTTGTTTACTTATTTATTGTATTATAGAGTGTAAGTCAGGGGAGTGGCTGAGAGAGGAAGAGACAGAATCCCAAGCAGACTCCATACTGAATGCAGAGCCCAACACAGGGCTCGATCTCACGACCTTGAGATCATGATCTGAGCCAAAATCAAGTCAGAAGCTCAACTGACTGAGCCACCCAGGTGCCCTCATGACTATTCACACGTAAAGGGGAGCACATTCATTAGGTACCTACTGTGAGTCAGAAACTCTCAGATGTCAGGATACTTGCATAAATAAACCAGAATTCCTGACCTTAGAGAACCTGGGGTGAATGGGGAAAGGCCGATAAATGAACCTCTGATCTAGTCAGTGTAGTAGAGGTCACTGTAGAGGTCACAGTAAGCTCTAGAAGCATGGAGAAGAAGTGGACAGTGGTTTAGGATGGATTTCATCCTACTGCAAAAGGAATCCATTGCAGATTTTGAAGGTGGAAACTTTCCTGATCTTGTTAGTTGCAGAGGAAGATCATGTGGACTGGAGATCCATTGTGGATCCCTGGGTGGGCAAGTCTAGAGGCAGGAAGACTGGGAGGCAGGGAGGAGGCTGCTGCAGTGATCCAGGAGTGAGATAACGCAGAGAGGGGATGCATTTGAGAGATTCCATGTGCAGAACACAGCAAGCAGCAGAATTAAGCTCCTGCCCAGAGGCCTGGGCCACTGACTAAGATGGGCCGGACTGGGTAGCAGTGAAGGTGATGGGCCTGTGCCTCCTGTCCACGCTGCATTCCCACAGACAGATACCTCATCTGGCGAGCACAGCGACTCTGACTGCCAGGTCTCCCCAGGTGAGGGACTGTCCCCCTGTCATCCCTGCCCATGCCCTGGCATTACTGAACTCTGCTGTTCGCCGCTGCCCCAACCTGCAGCAGTGTCCTTCCCACCCGTGGAGTCATCTCCAAAATGAACAACAGTAGCAATCAGCAAGTAATCATCTCTCTCCCCCCATACAATGCCTGCGTGTACAGATCATGTTTGCGATTGTTGCTAAAATGATAGCATGAAAACCGGAGTTCCTGCCAAAGAAAAGGAGGGGGAAAACCTATTTACATAAAAAGTGGTTCAGACCCAATCTGAGGCTTCCTCAACCTGGGACTGCTAAGGTTCCTGGCCCCTCTGCCCTGCAGAGGGTGGGAAGTCACCTTGTCAGCTCCTGCTGGGGTAGGGCAGTGCCCCGTGGTGGCCCCTGGAGGCTCTGAGAATTGCCGTAACAGTGGAACTGTTCTGGCATCTGCCATAAGCTCTGGGCATTAACGAAGGGCAGCTCTCTGGGCCTTTCACTCACAGCTTAGCTCCCAGTCAGCTGAGAGGAGGTGCTCTCGGAGGTACAAGGTGACTTTAAGAGCATCTCAGACAGAAAGCCGGTGGACTAGAGGAGGCCCATAATAATAAGCTGTCATTGTTACTTTGTTCCAAGGAGAGCTGTCTGAATCCCACACTGTGCTAAGGGCTTTACAAGCCTATTGTTTTATTTAATCTCGCCGCACCACTGTCCTGAGAGGTGGCTGTTATTATTAATTCCATTTTACAGAGGAAAGAGAAATGGAGGCAGAAGTTAATTATGATTTTATAGCTAGTAAACAGCAAAACTGGGATTCTAGCCTAGGTCACTCGATTCAAAGCGTGTGACCAAGCTAAAATAAAAAATGTAGGGATGCCTGGGTGGCTCAGTAGGTTAAAGCCTCTGCCTTCGGGTCAGGTCATGATCCCAGGCCCCTGGGATTGAGCCCCTCATCAGGCTCTCTGGTCAGTAGTGAGCCTGCTTCTTTCTCTCCCTCTCTCTCTGCCTGCCTCTCTGCCTACTTGTGATCTCTGCCTGTCAAATAAATAATAAAAAATCTTTTTAAAAATGTAATCATAAGGACTGGGGAGGATGTGAAGAAATTGGAACTCTGCTCCACAGCCGGTGGGAATGTAAAATGCCACAGGCATTTGCAAAACATCTGGCCATCTCCTCAAATGGTTAAACTTAGAATTACTATGTGATGTGGTAATTCCGCACCTAGATATCTGCCCAAGGGGAATGAAAACATATATCCACATAGAGATTTGTACATCGATATTCACAGCAGCACCATTCCCAGTAGTAAAAAAGCGAGAACAATGCAAATGTCAATCGGCCAAAGAATCGAGAAATAAAATATGGTCTATCCATACAATGGACTATGGTTCAACATAAAAAGAAATGAAGTCCTCATCCATGCCACAACATGGGCGAACTTTAGAAACATTATGCTAAGTGAAAAAAGTCAGTCCCAAAAGAGCATAAATTGTAAATTTCCTTTTGCATGAAATGTCCAGATGAGGAAAATCCAGACAGACAAAGCAGATTAGTGGTTGCCTAGGGCAGGGGGTTAGTGAGAAATCTGGAGTGAGTGTAAGGGGTGCAGGCATTTTGGGGGGAATGATGAAAATGTTCCAAAGTTGACTGTAGTGATAGTTGCACAATTCGGTGAATAACCAGTGCACTATATGATACATCTCTACTAACGTTATTTTTTAAAAAGCCCATGATTGCATATTTAAAAAAAAAAAAAAAAGGAAGGAAGAAAAAGAAAACAACTACGATTCTCCCAAGTGAAGGCATCTAGAATTATTCTTTCTTTTCCATTCATTACACAAATCCTGATCCCCTGTTATGTGCTAGGTACCTATCTCCAGGAGCCTGTGACTAGGAGCTTCTAGTCTGGGTGGAAGAGCTAGGATGTGGGCACAGAAAATCATGATTCATAGGAGAAGATGCCAAGGGAATTTAAACAAGAGGATACTATTTCATACCTACTGGGTTGGCAAAAATTTTAAAGTTTGACATTACCACGCTGGCGAAGATGCAGAGCCCCAGATATTCTTACCTACTGCTTGAGGGAGAATAAATAGGTAAAATTTAGAAAGAAGTTTGGCAGTGTTTTCTAGAACTGTGGATGCGCATGCCCTGTGACCCAGACATTCCATGGGCCTCTTGGGTATAACCTGGATAAATTCTTGCATGGGACACAAGGGAATGTGGGCGAGAATGTCCTCACCAGTGTAGTTTATCCCAGAAGGCTGGAAATAACCAATTCGTCAACAAAAGAGAGAGTAAGTAAGCTTTGCCAATAGTCATACAATGGATTATACTCAGTGGGTAAATTCCAAAAGATACAACGTATATACGGAGTTTAAAAACATACCAAAGGACACCATCCATTCTTTCTGTATACACACTCATGTAGTAAAAATATAAAAACATGGGAATGATTGATACCAAAATCTGGATAGGATTTATGGTATGGAAGGAAAGGAATAAGATGGGGGGGACCCACTGGGGTAGTCAATTGTATCTATAATGTTTCTTTTTAGAACTCACTTGTAACATCTTTTTTCTTTTAATTAAAGTTTGATCTCTTATGCCTATTGCCCACTTCCCACAATGGTAACATTTCAAAATGGCACAAATCGCTATCACAAGGATATTGATATTGATACAATCCATCAACCGTATTGGGCTTGCTCCAGTTTTCTATGTATGGGTGTACGCATGTGTCCTGGTCTATAAGATTTTATCCCTGGCAGGGGTGGTGCACAGTCAGGACACCGAGTGCCCTCCTTCACAGCAAGGGTCTCTGGTGTCTTTCCCTTTCTAGCCCCACCCACTCCCCTGGGACTCTGAGCCTTGTCTCTAAACCCTGCCAGCCACTAACCTGACCTCCACCTTAACATCTTTGTCATTCTGAAATTGTGGTATCAGCGGATCCAGGACATTATGTAACCTTTTGGCTCTCCCCACCCCCATCCAAATTCCCAAGATGTTGCGGATGTCATTAGTTCGTTCCTTTTTATTGCCGAGGAGTGTCCCTTGGCATGGTGTACCATGGATGGTTTTACTTTGTGAAGGGCACCTGGACAAGTTGTGGGTTTGGGCTATTACCATACTCTGATGTTTCAGTTCTGCAGTTGGGTGGTGGGTATCTGGATTTTCACTGCACTATTTGCCCTACTTTTTGATGCAAAGAATGTTCCATAATTGAAATGAAGGAAGGTAGAAAAAGATACCGCAAATGTTGGCCAGCCCTGTGCAGCGGAGTGCCGGGCTCAGAGTGACACCTGAGACCCAGGTTCTGGGCCCCCAGCAGGTGAGGCACCCTCAGGAAGTGGGACCTGGGCACCTACTCACTTCGAAGTTCTAAGCCTCTTCTGAGTGCATGGAAGCCTGTCTGGGGCCTTTAGTCTCTGGGGCCAGTTTCTAGGGGAATCACCCATTTGGCTACAAAGCCCTTCCCCCAACCTGGGGGTAGGTGGGGAGCTGCTCCTCACTGGAGAAATCACAGAGAAAAGGAGGTAGTTTTCCAGGTAGACAGAATGAAATGTGACCTCTCCTGAAGGCCCTTGAGAAAAAGCCGGAAGTACAGCCAGGTGGCTCCCTGAACAGCACCGGAAACAGAGAGCATCTTCTGTTGGAAGGCAACAGGAAAGACGGGGAACATTCTTCTGACTTGAGGTTCAAGCTGTGGGGTGGTGATGCCAGCAGATGGGTTAACAAGGCCCTGATACTGTCTGCTGCTGCCAGGTGCAGGAGAGATGGGTGCAGCCCTGGCCTCAGTGTGCCTCCTACCCCTCTGCCCAAGCAGCTTTAACCTCTCCTGTCTAAATCCCTGCAAGCACTGGTTACGAATTTCTGAGTTCTGGGCAGAGCATAGGACAGTGACAGATTCACTCTACACGCACCCACCTGGGGGCAGCCTGGCCCTCAGACACCCTGCCCGCAAAAGGTCCCAGCAGAAACACCCAGAAATGCCACCGCGTGCCTGGAGAACTGCATGCAACGTGGGTGGAGAAGCCAGCCTGGGCTCCGGGGCCCCTGCTGTGGGGGAGAGGCCAGAGCAAGGCCAGGGCCTAGGGCAGGTGGGCCGGGGAGAGCTGTCTGTGTTATCTCTCACCTGATCCTAACAACAATGACACATTAGCATCCTGTCAATTTTACATACAAAGTTAACAGAAGCACCAAAGGGGTGGAGATGAAAGTTGCTCCAGGGATCAAGCCCTGTGTGGGGCTTCTTGCTCAGTGGGGAGCCTGTTTCTCCCTCTGCCTGCTGCTCCTGCTGCCTGTGCTCTCTCCACAGCCCCCTCTGTCAAATAAATAAATAAATAAAATCTTAAAAAAAAAGAAAGAAAAGGAGATAAAGAAGATACCTTTGGGAAGGAGGAGAGTTAGGATTTAAACCCAGAGCCCAAGCTCCTTTACTGTTTATGATAAGCTTTTCTGAGAAAAGGAGTCATACAGGACCCTTCTAAGCTACCCTTCCTCTGGAGGGTAAAGGGAAGCCACAAAAAATCATTAAGTAGAGAGGGTCACCAGCAGACCTCTGTTTTTAGGGATCATATCTTGGAGACACCCTGGGCTCCCTCCTTGCCATCTCTGAAGGCCCAGCTCCTTGCCTTTATTGCTTTTCTTCTGAGCCTCTTCCTTCTTTTTCTGGGCATGGCTGGACCAACGCCCACTCCACAGCCTTCAAGATGCAAGTCCAATAAAACCTCGTGGCTGGTCCTCCAAATCTGGCTGCTGTCCTCCTCGGGGGACCCCAGATTTTACCCACTGCTCTGGGCCCAGTGGCTGCCGAGGCTCTCCCTTCCCTGAGACATGTGCACATAAGGCAGGGGAAGAACATGGCCGTTGCAGCCAGTGGGGTCCTGGTTCAAGCCCTGGGTGCGCTCCATGCCCCCTGTGTTTGCTGCAGAACACTCCCTCCCTCCTAGGGCCTGGGCTGGGAAGAGCCAGGCATGCAGATGTCACAGGCCCCGTCCAACACGGCACTTCCTCCTGGAGCACACCCTCACTTTACTGGCTGAGACGGCAACACCCCCCCACCTCTGCAATGTGTTGTTGTGAAGATCAACAAGAGCGTGTGCAAGAAAATACTGGCCGACCAGAATGTGCTTTACAAAGCGGGAGATTATTATCTTCTAACCTAGTTTTTCCCCAGTGCCCCCTGACTCCCTGTCTTGTATGTGTGTGTTTCTCCTGGTAGTGGGTGGAGAGGAGGGTAAGGCGGGCAGTCTGTAGGGGGGGTGAGGGACCTGCAGGGGGTTCTCCAGGCCAAGTCTGGATTCCCTTGGACTGGCCCTGACATATTCTGAGCCGAGAAAATGAACCCACTGCAGAGGATGGCATTTCCAGGGCAACTGAGCTCATATTGGGAAGAAGGTCCCTCCACCTGGGAGTGGTGGTGCTCACAGGTTCCCAGGCTTGGGTGCCGCCGGCTGACCTGGACAGTTCCAGGGGGCCATGGAGGCAGCAGTGGCACTGGAAGGCGGTGGGGAAGAGGGAGACAGAGGGCCCACCGTTGGACCCCAGGGCTCTTCCCTCCTTCCCTTGTGTCCAGCACTGGGGCTCAGAACTGACCTGGCAGCCAGCCTTGCCCGTGGGGAAACCTAGTAATGGCAGTGGATACGAGGTCAGGGCTGGGATCCAGGCCTCCCTCTGGCTGTGCACTTTAGTCATCTGGGAAGACATCCTAAGTTCTCTTAGCCCCAGCTTCTGCATCTATAAAACGGGGATAATTCTGATGAAGGAGCGTAATAGTTGAGTTGCTGTAAGGTCAAGTGAGACGGTGCAGTAAAACACTCGACACATTATGAAATGATGATGCTAGTTATAATTATGGGGTGGGGAGAAAGCAAATCAGCCAACACGTGTGATAGGGGCTGTTACATGCCAGGCGTTATTCAATGAACTCTCGTCTACTCAGGCCATCTTGGGGCACCAGTGAGGATGGCGACAGAGAGAAGCATGGAGCCATCGGGAGAAAAAGAAAGGCCATCTAACCCTCCCTTCCCCTTTGTCCCTGCCATCCCCTACCCCCACATTACTCCCTTCTACTCCGCACCCCATCTAGCTGGTCCTGGGTCAATAGCTTCTTCCCTAACTGGGGGCACAGAGGCCTGAGAAACCGGGAGACCAGGCTGAGGCACCCAAATTAACTCAGAGTCCACAGGAAAACCCCAAACTCTCCCCTTAAAAGACAATCACTAAGAAGCTTTAATTCCACCTGGATGTCTCGGCATCCCTCAGGTTAACCACTCTGAACAGGCTGAATATTAATTGCATCTCTGAAGGAAGCACCAGAAAATATTGTCTTTGATAACTCGCATGGCCCATCCCTCTCTCAGATAATTCCAGGAGCTTCTGGGGCACTGCACATTCACAAGGTCCCAGGGAAGGGAATTCTCCTAGGCGACTGGCCAAGGCTTGCAGCAGGGACCACCGTCTGGAAACCACTCCTTCAGCAAATCTCCTCAAGTCTGGGCCTTCTCCTGAACATGTGTGTTGGGCTGGGTGGGGGCAGGGACCTCGCTCCTAATAGCATTCACTGAGTACCTAGTAAGTTCCAGGAGACTCAAACGTATCATTTCACTTAAACTTCAGAACAACCTTGGGAGGGGAGGTGTTATTATCCCATTTCACAGGTAAGGAAAGTGAGGCTCAGGGAAATTAACTGTGTCCAAGGTTATACAGGGTCACATGAGGGACGCATGAGGTCCCATGAGGGACGCAGCTTTGAACGTAGGCATATCTGGCTGTCATGCTACCTGCTTTCGTAGTTCATTAGAGGCTTCCAGCCTTTCTCTTCGTTCCCCCTGCTGCCAAGGCATCTTTACAGACATTCGTTTTTCCAACTCCCTTCCCCTTCGTATAAAATGTTAATATTGCAGATGTACGATATACCTGTCTAGCCCATTGGAGGATCACAAACTCTTGCAACAGAGATTTTTTTCACTCCTGACCCTCCAAGAACCAATTTCCCCCCTTTGTGAATGATAGAGCCCCTGTTGAGAGTGTACAAATTATACCTATGGTTCCCAGGTTCCCCAGAGTGGAAGAGGGCAAGGCTTACCCATAGACCAAGATCAGGAAAGGAAAATTACCTGGACCATTTCTTTCAAGGGCAGTGTTCATGTTTTCTTTTGAGGGACATGGCCTTTTTGTTTCTAGATGTGCTATCTGTTCCTCATGTTTTAGATTCACTTGCCACTTCCTAAGGGAGGCCTAACCAGACATCCCTACCTGAATTTGGGGTAAGCCCCTTTTCACCTCCAGTTTCTTGCCGCCAAAGCAATGGTCAGACTCCATGGTTATGGTCCATGTAAAAGCCCTTATACACAAAAGGAAGGACTGTGGCTTTTCCATCTCTCTATCCCAGAGCCTAACGTGGGCACAGTATGTGGTAGGTGCTCAGTGAATGTCTGTGGAATGAATGAACTCATGGGCAAATGAATTTAAAATCGTTTGGGCTGCCTCTGCTGCACTGTTAATGCTTTAGTAACGTTCACATCAGGGATGGCTGGATCAAGCAACAGCATGCAGCCATGCCTTCAGAATGTGGTACCCTTTGGGCACCTTTCATGAAACCAGAGTTTTCATTGGGAAACATCCATAGTAATGTTCTTGATCAAGGCCCCTGTGGGGACTGAGATGAACACGGGCTGAGATCTCAGAAGGTGATGTTATGAGAAATGGACTTGGCCTATGGTACATAAACCGCCCCCGGCTCTCTGGGCACACGTTGTGGACCCTGGAGAAAAAAAATATGATAAGTTGTCAACAATTAATAATCAGGGAAGCCCTAACTGATGAAGTGTGATGCTCACACCAATGAAGGACAGGGGTGGCTGCTTCACACCTCTATTGCCAATAGTAGGACTGAAGACTCACCCTAACGCAGTACATGGGAAAATGCCAGATTAAACAAACACATTTATTTTTAAATATAGATCTGAGCAGTCAAGAAAGAGAAGGAAATCCTCAGAGGTCAGAATAACCATGAGACAGCACAAATTCACAGAGTTTCCAAACACTGAGAGGGTGAGGGGCGTGGGGGCATCTGTCGCTCCTTAGTGATCTGGGGCCTCTGGTTTTAAAGAGCCATGGAAAGAAGCAAAGGCACAGTCCTTCAGAAGGTGGAATGGAAACTGAGACTTTCACTTGTGGCTGAAACTCAGAGAGGAGACATTTACCCTTTGGAGAAATGGTGAATCAGAAAAACACAAAATCCCACCTTGCGGATGGAGGCAATAAGGAAACTCGACCCTAGGCCTGGGCAGAGGGGAAGGAAAAATTTTAAAAGGCTGAGAATTTCCAATTACAAAATGACCCTCGGGTGGGTCTGGAAATTGACTGTGTGGAACTTGACTCAGTGACCAGAAGGAAAACAAACAAACAAACAGCAAACAAAAAACCCCAATCTAAGCTGAGTGTTTAAAATGACCCCAAGTTGATGGTTCCTCCAGGTACCTGGCAGAAGCAAATGCAAACCCTTTCTGGAGCAATGAATTTTCAACTCAGGCCTCAAAGGAATCCCACAGAGTTTTAGCAGTCATAAATCCACAACTTAAAAAAATCACAGAGCACGTGAGGAAACAAGCCGCCACGAGCAAGAGAGAGCAGAACCAATGAACAAATCAATCAGACCTAGGAATGCTACAGGTACTAAAATGACCAGATGCAGAAAATGAAATAAATGTGTACAATATTTAAAGAAATATGTCAAAGTAGTGAACGTATAAACAAAGAACAGATTATCAAGGAAGAAAAAGCGGACTGAAAGATAACCAACTGTAACTTCTAGAAATGGGAGGGCTATGTATGGGCTCCTCCAGACTGTTGTTCTAAATCTGGCTTATAGTTTTGCAATAAATTTTGGATTCAAAAAACTAAAATGCTGTGTGACTTGGGTCAATCACCTCCTGTCTCTGGGCCTCAGTTTACTCATCTGCAAGTGAAAGTGTGGAACCAGATCACCTTATGAGTCCAACTCTATAAACTAATCTTCTATAATACGAGAGAGCACAGTCACTGGGCACCTGTTTTGTGTGTGTGTGTGTGTGTTTTCATTGACTATCAGCATTATACATGATTTTTATACTCGCAGTAGCTCACTAAAGTATGGGCTCTTATATCCAATTCACATTTTAGGAAACTGAGGCAGAGAGGCATTAGGTAACTGGCCCAGAGTCCAGAGCTGGTAGACCATTGGTCTCCAGCAGTCTGAGCACAGATTCTACGCTTTCGACGCTTAACATCTGAGATCTGGGACTAGAATTCTCTGGCCTTTCGAAAGTCTCCCATGGCAAGGGGCAGCTCAGTGGCCTGTAGAGGCTGTCAGCTTCGACCGGAATAGCCATTCCAGTGGGGAGATAAGAATACCGTGATGTTAATTATCAATAACCGAACATGAAGTGCCTTCTATGAATAAGACCTGTGCTTATTTTAGGCAAGAGCTATTCATGACAGAGTAGCAAACAGTGACAGATGGCTGGGGCTCACCTTCCGAATGCCCTTCAGAAAAGTTTTAATTCTGAAAGCACTTCTCTGTACCTTGGGTCCCTCATTTCTAAAATGGGGGTGACGATAGTACCTAACATCCCTGGGTTGTCACAAAAGGATTAAATGAGCTAAAACGAGTCTGGAGGGTAGCGAGCATGCCTCAAACGGTAGCTCTTGCTCCTGCTGTTCCTGTTACTGTTTTCGACCCTGTGGGGAGAAGTCGGGTCCTGCAGTAGATGTGCTTGATTCAGTTTCAGGCTCCCCCACTTCCCAGCTGTGTGACTTAAAGTCCCTGAACCTCTCTGAGGCTCCATGGCCCCATCTGTGGATCAGAAATAACAATGCTTACCTAACCGGTAGTTGTGAGGGGGAAATGGACTGTGAAATGCCTAGCTCAGTGGCTGACATGTAAGAGGTACTCGACAAATGTCTGTTCTCACCCCTGGAGCATTTTCTGCACACTCGGCTTTTCTGAAATGGTTAGAATCCAAAGAGGCAAAGGATTCTGTGCTCAGAGATGTTGACTCACAGTTCTTTTCCACCACGGAAACTTTCACAAAAGCTGTGAGGGGTAGAAGAGGTCTGAAGACATCCATTTCCCAGCAGGTAAGTCAAGGCAGCGCAGTGATGGAGGTCTGTAGTCTCTAGGCCACAGTCTGCTACTTTGGCTGAACTGGCCACAGAGATGTGCCGCTGAAGAGGCAGTCAGCAACAGGAAGTGAGCCCTACCATGAGGAGAATCTGGTCATTGAATCCACCAAGGATAATGACACTGACCTTCCCATTTGGAAATCAACCAGGCATTCGGCTGGTAAGTGGCTCTGTGATCATTCCGCATATCCTGGACCGCAAAGCAGCAGTACCACCCAAGGATGGGGACAGGTAGACAAGATAGTAGAGGAGTATCAGAAGGACAGCCACATCTGGAGCAGCGGCTGTGTCACTCTGTGAGCCCCAACTCCGCCAGGCCTCAGAGAAGGGCAGAATTCCCCACCCAGCTTCCCGAAGAAGCATCGAAGGCTGGGACCAGACGTGCTTGCCCAGAGGGATTCCTCTTTTGGGCAAATAGGGAACTCTTGGGTTTCAAGCTCAATCTGGGACACCTTTGGGATTTCATGAGTCACCTGCTCCTCCTATCTCATCCTCCCTAAGCTCAGGTGGCCCAAGACTTTGTCGAAGCTGATGCCTGGTACTAAAGATGATGGTGGCATGGTAGAGTGGTGGCCATTCCAGGTGCTCCGAGTAAAAGCTGAAAGTGCAAACTTGGGGAGAAAAGAGGAACCAGGAAGGACAGATGGTCTGGGGAGCATGAGCCCAACACCAGCACAAGGGTTTTGGTGGCCCCTGAGTCTTACGAGTCACCCTGCTGGAACTATACTCTGCATTTTCTCGGCGTGGGGAAGACAGTGTAATGTTCCCGAACAGACCCGGCTTCAAAGCCCAGCTCCTTCACGTCCTAGGACATCTAAGTCCCTGAGCAAGACACTTTTCTGTGTCTCAGTTTGCTCATCTGTAAAATGGGGAAGATGCCTCTAAGTGCTGTGATGGTTACAAAGACATGATGCATGCCTGGCACAGAGTGAGTGTTCAATTAGCCGTTAGCTTCATTTTTCCTTCCTCTTCATTTCCCACCCTCTTCTAGATGGCTTGCATCCCTTTATTTGCTACTGAATTATAATTAGTAGCGGATGATGTTTATCTGCCCCTTGGTGACACCCATCCTCTGTATTTATAAATTTGTACACCATCAAGTAGATGTTTGTGAAAAAATTTCAAGGCTTCTTACACAAGAATAACAAAAGGCCCCAGCTCTTCTGCTTGGGACCCCAAGGCTTCCACCAGTATGCCTCAACCTCCCAGCCACTCCCCTGCTGCAATGCTCACCCTTCTGGCAGCCATCATGGTGTGGGGCGTGGAAGAGGGCTTAACCCAGCCTTGAGCATGTTTGGTATGGTAAGAAAGGCTTTCCAGAGGCAGATGCATCCAAAGTTAACCTTAAAGCACAAGGATGATTTTGCCAATAAACCAAGATGGAGAAGGTGTTCTGGGCCAGGAGAATATGATGTGCAAAAGGCCTGAGGCCTGAGGCCTCCCCAGGGCAGGGTGATTGTTGTCACCTCTCCACTCAGATTGTCCTCACTTCTCTTCCTGTCTTTACTGGGCTGACAGAGGACCTATTCTGCACTCTCTACTGGACTCCGGCAAGGACCTTACTTCTTGTAAGTCCCTGAGACCATTTCAAGAAATCGGTGAGGTCAGGACTACTTAAAATATTGCCCTTTTCATCCTTGTTCTCTTATCAGTATACAGTGGAGTTTTCCAGATTGAATACAGAAACAGATACAGCTTCCATCAAGCCAAATACTAAAGAGATTTACCAAAACGTAAAACAATGTCACCCTATACATTATTTGTTTGTTGTGGAAAAGTAATTTTCATAAAAATGTGCTATTATATGTTACTGTAAGCATTTATTATTGTCACTTTAAATAAGCTATAAATAATGATTTTAACATTTTTTCCAGTGCTAACTACTAGTGTGACAAATTTTGATAGACATAATCCACATAAACAAAAACTTTTTGGGGTCTTTAATAACTTGGGGGAGTCAAACAGGGTCCTGAAACCAGACAGTTTGAGAACTGCTGCAGTACAACATACCGTGAAGGGGGCCAGGGGCACAAATGACCCTGGGAAGCCTTCTCAGATGGCAATTTCTGCCCGTTACCAGGAAAAGAGCCCACAGGCAGTGTGTCCCTGGCTGGACCCTTCTGCCTTGCCTGCCTCTCTCTGTCCCTCCCTTTCCTTCTGCTTCCTGTGAAAACCCTAGTGGCCGACCAGGCCTCTCACTCAGCAACCTCTTTCCCAAGCTCAGGGAGGTGTGTGGTCAGGAAGCTTTGCTGTTAGGAAGGCAGGGTCCACACAAAAACTCAATGGCTCTATTAACATTTCCCTGATGACTAAAAATGTGGAACATTTTCTGATGTGCTTCTCATGGTGCTATCAGCCATTTCTGTTGTTTCCTTTGGAGAAATGCCTATTCAAACTCTTTGCCCATTTTTGAATTAGGGCTTTTTGTCTTTTTATCGCTGAGTTTAAGAGTTCTTTATATATTCTGCATACAAATCCCTTGTGAGATCTATGACTGCAAATATTTTCTCCCATTCTGGGTTTATCTTCACTTTCCATATGGTGTTCTCTGCAGCACAAAAATTGTTAATTTTGATGATGTCCAATTTGTGTATTGTTTTCCCCCTTTTTGTGTATGCCTAACCACTGCCTGCCTAATCTGAGGTCAGGGACATTTATGCCTATGTTTTCTTCTAAGGGTTTAAAGCTTTAGCTCTTGCAATTAGGTTAACAATGCATTTAATAATTTTTGTATACAGAGTGAGGAAAGGTCCAACTTCATGTTTTTGCATGTGGATAGTCATCATCCCAGCACTGTTTGCTGAAGGGATGGAGAGTGTCTCTGAGGCTCGGTTGCCTCATCTCGAAAATGGGTTTAAAAGACCATATTGCAGGGTGCTCTGAGTATTCAATGAGACAGAGAAAAAAATGCCCCGTGAGCATCCCCGGTACACAGCAGACAATGCCTGTCACTGAAGGATGATCAGACAGTGGATGTGAAATGCTCAGAAGCACTGGTCATCATCACTATCATTTGACCGGAACTTTTACATCCTAAAGGTTGCCAGCATCCACCACCCATAACCCTTTTCCCAGAATCCCCTCTTTGAGGGGCACTGAAAATCCTTTTCTCCTCTCTTTCCTTTTTTTTTTTTTTTTTTTTAAAGATTTTACTTATTTATTTGAGAGATAGCAAAAGTGAGGGGGGTCACAGAGGGAGAGGGAGAAGCAGACTGGCTGTTGAGTGGAGAGCCCGATGTGGGGCTCGATCCCAGGACCCCTGGGAACAGGACCTGAGCAAAGACAAACGCTTAACTAACTGAGCCATCCAAGCACCCCCTCCCCTTCCTTTTCTTCTCTCTTACTTTCTACCTTAATTTTGCATTAAATGCTCTTGGTCTTAATTAATTAATCAAGTTAAGATCATTAACCCACTCAAACCTCTTTTGGCAAATTGGTGGGAAGGCCAGAATGAACAAATGAGTCAATCAATTAAAAGGCTCCTAATTTAAAGTCAGAAAAGTGAAGCCCCTGGAGCTACAGGGATCACGCAGGCCACCCCACATGCAGGTGTCAGAGGTGGGACATGGGGACACTGACTCCATGGGCTTTACACTCCCGCACTGTACTCCCCCTCCCATCCTGGAGAGATCCTATTAAATCAGTCTCCCTCCTCCTCAGTGTTTGCAACACCTCCTGATTTAGTTTTCTCTCTGCATCTCATTAGTGTCCCATTTGCCTCATCTTCCTGATCTCTGAGGCAGGCGTTAAGCAGGAGGAGACTGAATTGGCAGCAAGGGCTCCCTGCCTCCTGATTGTGGGTGAGGTGACATGCAGGGGAGGAGAGCGTGGCCCCCAGGTTGCAATTCTACATGGTTTTCTGGTCCACTTGGTTCAAGCCAGCAAACAGTATTGGGATTCGAGCTGTGCCCCAGGCTTGGGGGGCAGGGGTGGGGCAAGGAGCGGCACTTGCCCTTGATATCCCCAGACTTGCAGGGATGGCTGGGTAATGCCCAGGCTGTGTGCTGCTACTGGGACTGGGCCCTCCTGGGTGGGTGGAGTGAGCAAGAAAGAGTGAGAGGTTAGCTGGGGGAGAAGGGCAGTGGGGCCATTCCAGCTTGGGTTCAGAATAGCACATATAAAGGCAGGAGGGCATCAACAATCACGTTTAAGCAAATATCGATGTGGAATCTGTCATGAAAGTGTCTATTTACTCATTCACGCATTCAATGCGTGCTCACCTGTTCCAGGAGGAACAGTGCTCACCTGTTCCAGGAGTGCCTGTTCCAGGAGGAAGAACACTCCAGGGAACAGAACAAAGTAAACCCCTGCCCTTGTGGAGTTTATGCTCCAGTGGGGAAGACAGACCACAGATGAGTAGTAACAGGATGCGGCGGGTGCAGAGAAGTGTCACGTGGTCAAGAGCCAATGGAGCAGGGCACAGGAAGGCCTGGACTGGGAGGGTGGCTCCTTGCATGGGGTGTGGGGGTGGGGGTAGGCCTCCTGCCACTCCCTGAGCAGCAAACACACCTGCGTCGGACACCTTTCAGCCTCTGTATGCTCTGCTCCCTCAGATGCGATGTGGAGGTCTGTTCGCTGCTGTTCCGCTGTCTGAAGAGCTTCCCCCAAGACTGGAAAAAAGCTGTCTGCACTTTATGCCTTGAGGTGGGAGTGTGTTTATGAGTCAAGGAATGGTGAAGACGCCAATGGCGTGAGTGAGGGGTGCACAGGAGAGATGAGGTCAGATGGGAGATGGGTTGGCTCTTTAAGGTCCTTGTGAGTAGCTGTGAGGCCTTTGGCTTTTCCTCTGCCAAAGATGGGGGCACACGGCAGGTTTTGAGTCGAGAAGTGATCCGATCTGACCGGTGCCAGAGTCCTGGAGAGAAGGGTGGAAGCAGAGCCCCAGAAGGAGCCCCTGCAATAATCCAGGTACCAGACCATGGCTTGGACCAGTGTGGGGACAGAGGAGGTGGTCACAGAATTGAGGAGGGGAGAGACGTGATGGAGTCAGTGTACACCTAACACAGTGTGCAACAGGGGGGATGAGGAGAGATGAGGCCAGAGAGAGAGGAGAACATTCTAGACAGAAGAATCTGCCTGGGCCAAGGCTCAGATTCGACCCTATCCTGCCAGACTCAGATCCCACTACCTACATTTCTGCAATTGCCTCCCTCCCTCTTTGAGTTCACCAAGCCTTGCCGTGGGCCCAGCTCTATGAGTGACACCAACATGGGATGAGTGATGGCCCAGTGTCTGGCCCCCAACAGGCTCCCCCTGTTGTCACTAAAAGCTGTGTTCACACGTGACACCAGCAGGATGCTTGGGGGAGCCAGGGGGGAAAAAGCTGGGACAGAGAGTTTGGAGGAGGGGGAGGGGGAAGCCTATTTCCTGGGTTTTAATGGAGCGGGGGTGTCAAGGCTCAGTGTCTTCTTCTGCCATACACGCATTACCGGCGAGCACAGTTAGGGTTGATGAGTTCACCTTTAGCTTAGCTATTTTACCTCACCGAGTGAACCTCAGTTTTCTTATCTTACAAATGGAATCATCAGGACTACCTCATGGGCTCCCTGAGTTCAATGCGATGCATCAATCAAGTACTTGGCACAAAGCCTCAACAGACATGACCCCATTTTACCCATCCTTCTACATGAAAAGCTAACCATCTTAACAGCTCTCCTCAGACAGCCGTGTCGGGATTGGCTGAGTGCTCCTCCTGGTTTGTACCCAACACACTCTTCAGGCTCAGAGCAGAAGCTACCTCTGCTTCCGTCCCCTGCAACATCCCCAGAGCCCAGCTTGGTGCTTAGCTTTTAGTTGGTATTCAGTATGTCTTTGTCGAATTGCCAAATAAATGACTGAATCAGAGGTTACGTAAGATCTAGGTTTTAGCACTTTTTAGCTGGAAGACCTCAGACAACACAGTTACTTTCTCTGCACCTCGATTTCCTTGCCTCTTAGACAAAAATAATATCTCCTGTGACAGAGACAGCTACTGTCATCAAATAACCTGATTTTCCCCACACCTCCCAGAGCTCGAGAAGTCAGGCAGGACCATGTGACTAGTCTGGGCCCATGGGCTGTGGGTAACTTCTGGACCAAAGCATTTAAGGGGGCAGTGCTCTGTCTTCCAGTTCTCTGCCTCGATGGCAGAGACCAAGGTGGCCCAGTGTTCCAGGAGGTATCCCTATAATCCAGCAGAGCTTTCCTCAACCTGGCCTGAGTCATTCGGTACAGCACAGTCCTCCACCTCCCTTGGTTGGACATGGAGCATGAACAAGAAATACCCTTTCACTGTGTCGAGCCAGAGATTCTGGAAGAATTTATTACTGGAGCATAACTGAGCCTAGTCAAACACAGACGTCTACCTTGCAAGACTGCTTGGAGAATAAGAACAAGTGCTTGGCTCGCAGTACATTTTCACTAAAGGGCTCGCTGCCTTGGTCCTGGGTCCTGAGTCCTCTGCCTCTTCAGCCTCCTTCACCATGACCTAGCCTCCATGATATAGCCTGAAACATCCTTCCATTTTCCTGAGGCAACCCAGGTGTTTTGTACTGTTTTTTTTTGGTCATTGTTCTTCTATATAGCAAGAGGAAGAAAAGCCTTGAGAGGGCCGTTTTGGCCAGCTGGACCTGTCCTCCAGCCCCCTGTCCAGCAGCCACCTCCTCAGCTCCTCCTGCCACACTCCCAATGATGCTTCTGCTTCCACTCAAGCTCAGCTCAACATGTAACCATCCAACTATGGACTCTGCCCCTAGTCTCCCAGATTCTAGAATGATCCCAATGGCTGCTACTGCCCCTGCCCACCTAGTGGCCAAAGCCTTCCGCCAGAACACATGCACGGTTTCAGATTCCATGATGGCATTTCTCATTAAGACCACAGGTTTGCAGCTGATCACACAGAACATCAGAGCAGACAAGGGGACTGACCTGGCTCCATGTCAGCATGTAGCGAAGAGTCAGAAGTGTCCCCGGGCCCTGCAGCCCTCCCTCCAGGGCCATCGGATCCTGGAGCACAGGTCAGGATCCTTTCTGTTGAAGCAGAGAACACAGACCCTACTGAGTGAGGTGGCAAGATGCTCTGGCCTCTTTCCCACAGATTTCTCCCCAGCAGCCATTGCGAACACATGCCAGTGTGGGGAGGAGCTTGTTCCTGGTCCCACAGCAAGGAAGAGAAGCAGTGGTGGGAGTAGGGAGGAGGGGTCCCAAACACCCTATGAATCACACTGAAGTGTACTTCCTTTATGCGGCTTTCCTGGGCAGCTCTGGCCTACCTTCCTCTGTTCTCCCACCTCATCCTGGGCTGTGGGAGTAATGGTCTTGTCTGACCAAACCCCTCAAGGGCAGGAACTGCAGATCAGTCCTCTTTATGACCGTAGTGCCCTGCAAGGACTTGCAGCAAAAGTGAACTGAGTGTTTTGTGAAGGATGGGCAAGGTGCTGTGGTGGAAGTGGGGGATAGGGGATGGCCATGAGGCCCCCTCAACAGTTCTATCACTGATTCACCAGGCAAATAAACGCATCACTGAACCTCCTTGAACCTTAGTGTCCCGCCCGACAAAATGGCGACTTTCCCTGGGATTTACCACATGGGCCTGTTGGGAATCACCTGGGCCGAGTTCCTCACACACAAGAGCTCTGGCTCTGGCACACCTGTGTGTCACATTGCAACAGCTAGCAAATCTCACCCTCTCTTTGAGCCTATGTTTCCTCGTGTGAAACAGGAAGACTCTGAGCCTGGTGACCGGTGACGTCCCCCCTGCCCCTAGAACTCTGTGACGGTGATTTTGATTCATCTGCCGTCTCGGTGCCTAGGGAGGTACCTGCACACGATAAAGGTTGATGAAATGAGTAAAAGAAATGTGACCCTACTCAAAAGAAAAGCAAGGGGAAGCTCAAGGTGGGGCGCTTGGGTGGCTCAGTCTGTTAAGCATCTGACTTCGGCTCAGGGTCCTGGGATGGAGCCCCGTGTCGGGCTCCCTGCTCATCAGGGGGTCTGCTTCTCCCTCTGCCTCTCTCCCTGCTCATGCTCACTCTCTCTGTTTCTCAAATAAATAATATCTTTAAAAAAAAAATAAAAAGCTAGGTGTGAAAATTAAAAAAAAAAAAAGGTTTTAAGTCATCTGCCTCAGGTCATTGCAAGAGGGGGAATGAAATTTGAACACAGGCCCCCAAATCTGTTTATTTTCTCTTGCACCAACTGTCACACCCACTAAAAACACCACAAAATGCCTTTTTTTTAAAAAAAAAGATTTTTTTTATTTATTTATTTGTCAGAGAGAGAGAGCAAGAGAGGGAGCACAGGCAGACAGAGTGGCAGGCAGAGGCAGAGGGAGAAGCAGGCTCCCCGCTGATCAAGGAGCCCGATGTGGGACTCGATCCCAGGACGCTGGGATCATGACCTGAGCCGAAGGCAGCCGCTTAACCAACTGAGCCACCTGGGCGTCCCCACAAAATGCCTTTTTATAAAAAAAAGACCTATTAGGCTGAAGAAGGCATGAAGAATACATTTAGGCATCTGAGGTAAAAATTATTTTTTAGAAATTCCCTGACTACCTATTTGCCAAATAAAGGTAGGGCTCTAGCTATGAAGATGGGATTGTCCATATAAAGTGAAGAATTAGTGGTCATGTCTAGTAAAACCACAATTTCCTGAAGTGTGACATTTTGTTGGCTTCATCTGAATTTCATGTTTCTTTATTGTCACTTGTTATTCTGATCAAAGAGGAACTGTATCAGGCAAGAACACTACCAGGCCCAAGAGCAGACTGTCCCTTCCCCGCCCTCAGAGGTCAGGCTCCTGACCACCCCAGACCAGAAGACCTGCCCGGCAGAAACAGAACTGACACAGTCTACAGGTACGCCAAGAAAAGTCTTTTCAAATCACACTACATTGACCGTAATAAGAAATAGGCAGCATGCCACAGAGCATGGGACTATCATTCTCGGCATCTTGAATGAGCAGTCACGGCTATCATGCCCTTAATTTCCTTTTACCATGCCTTGCTCATTGTAAGCTTCCCCACCAAAGTTTCCGGGAGCTGTGGAAGATTGTTTTATTCTAACAAGGGGCCAGTAAGAGGCACTTTCTCCTGTGTGTGGGCTTCTCCCGAGGGCTCAGCGCCTTGTGGATTTTAGGACTCAGAGCTCTTGGCTTTGCTGGCAGGGTCCTGGGGGACCTGGCCATAGGCAGTGACTCAGACAAAATACTCAGGGTCTCCCTCAAACGCCTCTCTTTTGTCCTAAAATTCCACTCTGCCCCCATAGCTTCAGGCCGTGGCTTGTGTTTCAGCCTGGGCCTTAGGATCCCTCCCCTCTCGGGGAAGTGGCTGAACTAGTTTTTCTTCCCTTCCACCTTCCTCTTTGCCACAGTTTTAGGGAAAACCTCAACTCCTTTTCACCTCTTTATTTCGTCTTCAATTCATATCTCTGAATTCTCTCTTTTTATGAAGTACCTCCAACAAGGACCACAGTGAGTGAAAGGAAAAGGCTCATGAGTGGACGGTCTCCAAGGTGCTTATGGAGGGGGAACCCAGCTCAGAAGGGGTTGGAGCCTTCATTCATTCCCTCCCTTGTTCTCTCAGTCACTCGTTCATGTAGTGAGGGCGAGGTGTCACACAGGACCCACTGATGACTCAGAAGCAGATCCTGCCCTCAGGAAGCTCCAGCCCTGCAAGGAAGGAGAAGGCCTGGCCGTTTTGCAAGAGAGGTACAGATGAAAGCCAGCGCGGGGACAGAGGAATGAAGAGACCAGCATAGCTGACAGATCAGGGAACGCTTACTGGACAACAGAGCATTTCAGCTTAGCTTGCACCAGAGACAGGAGGGGTGGCCTGGGCTCAGGGCAGGTACTCTGCACCAGGGAGCAAAGAACCAGAGGGGAATGCACGCAGGGCATAGCTCAGCTTCCCAGAACGTGGGCTGTGTGGAGGGGGCAGAGGGCGACACACCTGACAGGTGATGTGGGCTCCAACAAACAGGGCCCTGAAAACCGTGCCAGAGAAGATGGCATGATTCAATGAGTAATTAGGAGCCACTAAGGGCTGTTGAACAGAGGTGTGACATGACTGGAGATCTGCTGTAAGATGATGAATTAGGCTACGCTGGTTGGTATTTGATCTCATGGAACCTTCTAAACAACGGCGCTGGGCAAGCATTATCCTTCCAGACTTGCAGACAAGAAAAGGAGAGTTTAGGGAATTTAAGCTGCTTGCCTCTAATCCCCCAGCTAGGAAGCGGTGGAGACGAAATCTAAACCCTGTTCTTTCTCTTTCCAGGTGAGCCATAAAGCATGCTGTGACCCAGCACAGAACACCCGAACCCTGATACTCTCAGGACACCTTCTGCTTCTAGAGCACCTTCCTGCCTACCTAGGTGGGCGGAATGGGATTGTTTCCTGGACTGCCTCTAAGAGGCCGGGGTGGAATGGAGCACAGAGCACCTCTGCTTCTGTTCATTCTCCCCAGTGTGGCCACAAATCAAGGAGATAAGACAATGCCTTGCGTTGATTCCCAATCACCAGAGAGCAGTCTCTTGCAGAGAGATTCAAACGTAGTAGCAGGAGGCCACCCTCCTCCCTCGGAGCATAGTCTGCTTTTGTCTTTCCATTTTTTGCTCAGCCTATCATGGTAGCGGGAGCAGCGGACCCAGGAGCCCAGGTGGAGTGTCTCTTGGACACCCAGGAAACTGCTCGGGCCATGTACAACATCCATGAGGGACCAAGAGTTTCTACGCTTTGGGCTGACTCCATTGCTTGGGAGGTTGCTCAGGGGACTCAATCCACCTGAACTAGGCTGTCATATCTACAGCCTGGAGAGGACCATGGGTCACTCCTATCAAGATACCTGGATTTGGGGTGCCTGGGTGGCTCAATCAGTTAAGCGTCTGCCTTTGCCCAGGTCATGATCCCAGGGTCCTGGGATGGAGCCTGCATCAGGCTCCCTGCTTGGTGGAGAATCTGTGTCTCTCTCTGACCCTCCCCCTGCTTGTGCTCCTTTTCTCTCTCTCAAATAAATAAATAAATAAATAAATAAATACAATCTTAAAAAAAAATGCCTGCTATTAAAACTTGGGTTTTTGTTGTTGTTGTTGTTGTTGTTGTTGTTGCTTTTTGTATAGGGAACAAAAAAAGATTTCCTCATTTTGACTACAGGTCCTGGTGGGCTGCATGCACCCAAGAATCAGGAGTGTATCCTTTCTTAGAGAAAGCTCCCGTGCGACAGGAAGAGCAGGGGCTTTAGCAGCAAACAGAGGGGCTCTAGATCACACAGCACCCAGCCTGGGGCAAACCGCTGAGCTCCTTATGTTTCCTCATTAGTAAATGGGGATGATTATCAGGGAGTAGGCTAAATGGCAGACCCCAGCACGGACATAAGAACATAAAATAATTTCTTCTTCTCTTTTCATGTTCAACATTCTGGGCATTGCTCTCCCCATGAGGTTGGCTCTCCTCACAAAGTCCCAGTTGAAGAGATGGATTTTTGGAGGAAAAAAGAGCTGAAACTATAGCAAGTTGTATGTATCTCTGACCTAGTGCTTATTACCGTCTTCTCTTTTTTTTTCTTTTTTAAAGATTTTATTTATTTATTTGAGAGAGAGAGAGATTGAG
Organism: Mellivora capensis; assembly: GCA_004024625.1. Lineage (NCBI taxonomy): Eukaryota > Metazoa > Chordata > Mammalia > Carnivora > Mustelidae > Mellivora > Mellivora capensis. The sequence continues at coordinate 52,082 of PISX010008383.1, read as the reverse complement.
AATGAGAGAGGAGAAGGTCAGAGGGAGAAGCGGATTCCTCACGGAGCTGGGAGCCCAATGTGGGACTCAATCCTGGGACTCCAGGATCACAACCTGAGCTGAAGGCAGTTGCCCAACCAACTGAGCTACCCAGGCGCCCTTACCAACATCTTCTAATTATTGGTCTACACGTCTTTCCCTTCCACCGGCCTGGGACCTCCTTGAGTCAGAGACCACTGTATCTTCAATTCCTAGCACACAATTATCCCTTTCTCCCTTAGTTACCCTGTTCTAAGATCCAAACAAACCACAGAGGCTTCAGCTCCTGTGTTATTTTCCCAGCCTGGTTTGAAGAGTGACTTTTTTTTTTTAAAGATTTTATTTATTTATTTGACAGAGAGATCACAAGTAGGCAGAGAGTCAGGCAGAGAGAGAGGAAGGGAAGCAGGCTCCCTGCCGAGCAGAGAGCCCGACGCGGGACTCAATCCCAGGACTCTGGGATCACGACCTGAGCCGAAGTCAGAGGCTTTAACCCACTGAGCCACCCAGGCGCCCCTGAAGAGTGACTTTTGAGCAACACCTTCAAGAGCGCACTGGATCCTCAAAAACTGTCTCATTATCATGCCATCATTCGCACAGACTACTTCACCTTGTTACCCTGCTAAGAACGTTGGTTTCTAATCTAAGCCAATTATATGTGCCAACATTTTCAATAACATCGTAATAATACCAAGCCTCCCAGATCTCCGGACAGAGTCAGACCAGGTTGAGAGATCTGGGGTCTATCTAACAGGATACTGGAGGGCTCCCAACAGTGGGAAAAGAAATGAGGCATCAAACTGGATTCAAATGCTGACTTGTGCAGTTGGAACAGCCCCGCGGACTGCGTGGGGCCAGGGTAAACGCTCGGTAACAGTTAATTTCCTTCTTTCTGCCAATTCCAGAGAAAAGCAAAGCCAGGAAACTTGTTGCAAGTAAAGAGGGAGAGAGACGAGGATATTCACCACATTCTGGAGTCCAATTACAATATGGGTTGTTTTTTTTTTTTTTAAGGTTTTCTCCCTAAGGACTAGAAGAAGCAGGTTATTTCATTTTAATTATGGCAGCTGCAGCTGCTGCTTGCGGACTTAAAGACCATTTTCAGATTAAAAAGACACACACACACACACACACACACACACACACACACATGCACACACACAGACACAGACCCAAAACAGGATCAACTATGTACACAGAACAACACCTCCTTCAGAGAGCACGTCAAGAGGGTGGAAAGATGTGGACGTTCGGGCTCGAGACACTCACAGCCAGGTGGAGCTCCCTGGGTGGGCATGCTCCCTCCCCTTCCCCTCCAACCCCACATCCTCTCCACCTGCCATGTGCAGGACTAGCCCACAAGCCACACAGAGCAACGCAATGCTTGGTGTCGAGCAGCTGCATGTTTTTAATGCACACAGGGGGAAATAAAGGCAGCAGATGGTTTTATGTAATCATCTCATGAATTTTTAACTGGTCATCCTCATTCACGAAGGCCTGAAAGACTTTTGTTCCAGGTCCTCTGTGGGGCCAGTGAGCCAGCCCCAAACTAGTGGTGAGAATGTGTTGGTGTCACAGGGAAGCTGGAGGAGCTCATTTGCCACTTTGTGGCCTCAAGGTTTGATCCAGATTTCCACTCAGGGTTCTCTCTTGGGGTGCTCCCTCTGTGTCCTCACAGGGGTTCCTCGATGCTAGCCTTGGCAAGTGATGGCTCACGGATCCTTCGCAGGTGAGCTGCCCAAATCGGCAGCACGTAGAGATCTTTGAAAGGACTGAAGATTGAGGGGAAGTTTGTCAGAGAGAAGGTGGAGTGGAGAGCGGTGTGTTTCGGTGCACAACTGCCTGGGAGTAAGAAGGAAGATACTGGGCTCCCACCAGGGAAAGATCGGGTCCTTACGGGAGGTGCGGGAACCCTGCCTATAAGACAGAGCCCACGAGTGGCATAAAAAGAGAGCACAAGGGGAGTAAACCATTCTCAAACAGCCACAAGTGCTAAAAAGCAACCCGATGGAATCTGTGGTATCAGTGGGGTGTTTTCTCAAATTCTCCAACTTGCTTTTACTTAACCAATGCATACCCTTCAAGCCTGGAAATTCGGGAATTTCAGGGCACATGGGTGGTCCAGTGGGTGAAGCGTCTGCCTTCAGCTCAGGTCATGATCTTAGGATCCTGGGATTGAGCCCGCATCGGGCTCCCTGCTCAGTAGGGAGTCTGCTTCTGCCTCTGCCCCTGTCCCCCAACTTGTGTGCATGCACTCTTTCTCTCTCTCTCAAATAAATAAGATCTTTTTAAAAATTCTGGGATTTGAATGTGCATAATAAACACAGACACTTGCTCTCGAACTTCAGAGTGCTCCCAGCTCTCCCAGCTTTGTTGCCAGCCTGCAAAGCCTCCCCTCCTTCTACATCTGCCGGATCCTCCTCTTCCTTCAGGACCCAGGGCACATGCCAGCATTTTTCCGAAGCCATCCTTGCTGTATTGATCATAACTAACTGTACTCCCACATCAAAGAGGCACGGGGTCTAGGTGATTGTACCAATAACTCCTGGGGGTGACCCAAGCTCTGTGCAGGTCTAGGGCACGTGCTCCCCCCTTCCTTCCCTCAAATGACCGTGCTGCCAGTGCCATTCCTAAATGCAAGTCTGACCCTGCTGCTCCCAGCTTCAAAGCCTTGTTGGTGGCCCCCAGTCTTTGGGAGAAAATCCAAACCCAGTCCTCTTCACCGTCCAGCCTGGCCACTCTCACCTCAGACTCTCTGCGCTCCAGCCAGACCAAGGTGCTTTTTAACACCTCACCATCTTCCCTCTTGCCCTTCCTTTGGCCTGAGAGGTCCCCGGAGTGCTTGCCCACTCGTCCACTGTGTGCACCCCATCTTATGCTGGGGGAGCATCTCCCGGCTTCCCCTCCAGCTTTCCCACTGCCCCCACGTGGGTCGTATGGGTCATTGGTGCTGTCTGGCAACCGCTGCATGCACAGGTGGGATCACACACCCCGAGAGGCCACATCACCAACTGCAGCCAGCGGGTGGTGAGCGGAAGTGCACCCCTTCCAGGCAGAAGATTTTATTGCCGGTTAAGGACCCTCTGGAGCTTCCTTTCACTCTGGCACCATGACTGACACAAGGGATGGTTCGTCGGCTTACATCCCTGGAGGACTACAAGAAAGCCCTCCACCATCCCACCACTTCGAATGTCCCTGGTGGATATGGAGTATGAGTGAGAATGGGTCCTTTGTTATATACCACTATGATCTGGGGGTGACCTGTACCCAGCATTAATTAGCTGATCTGCAGATACGTGGGTCCTATGAGAATTGTCATATTCTTGAAGGACCCTGACTCCTGGTCATCATTGATTGGCTTAGGACTGGGCACCTTAATGAAGCTGGATCAATCACACTTCTGGGGGCCCCAGTTGCCCTTGGGGAGAGCAATACCTGATCAAAGATGGACCAGTTAGAATTCTTCCCTGGGTATTGTAAAAGAATCTAGCCTCTATGAGTAAAGACTGTAAGATGGAAAAACTTGAGAGCTGTTGGTGGCGAAGGAGGTGTTACAGGTTGTGTTGTGCCCTCCAAACAAAGATATGTTGGAGTCTTAACCCTTAATACCTCAGAGTGGGACCTTATTTGGACACAGGGTCTTTACAGAAGTAATAGAGTTGAACTGAGGTCATTGGGGTGGGCCTGAACCCAATACTACTGGTGTCCTTATCTAAAGGGGGGAAATTTGGGCAGGCAGACACAGAGAACACCACATGGCAAAGAATTACCAGAAGCCAGACAATGGCCTGGGACAGACCCCTACCTTCAGAGGGAAACTCGCAGGGAGTGTTGTCCTGCCTGCACCTTGATCTGGACTTTGAGCTGCCAGAACTTCGAGACAATCCATTTCTATTGTGTCAGCCTTTCAGTCTGGGCTTTGTTACAGCTGCCCTAGCTGACCAACATGGGAGAAAAGCTGGTCTTCAGTGAGAGAGAAGGAAGCTCACAAGAGAAGCAGAACAGAGCAGTCAAAAAGAGACAGAACAAATTTAAGCAGAACAGAATGAAAACCCTGATCCCAGTTCTACCACATCTCTTTGCATTTTCTCTGGCTGAAAAGTTCAAGTCATTGGATTCCATGAGGCAGTAGTCAAAGCCCCCGGTTTCGAATTAGTTAATTCTGAGGTTTCTGTTGCTTTGAACCAACAGTACTAACACCGTTTTTACTATTTAATAATTATTACTATTAGGGCAAAGAAAAGGAAAGTAACATGAGTGGCTCCACCAGATGCTAAATTCACCAGATACGGGACTGATGGACAAGGGAGCCCTCTGCTTCCCAAATGCTGTCCAAACATGTCCCGGTAGGAGACAGGGTCCCTCCTGTCTGGGGTACAGCAACCTCCGTACATTCACACAGTTTAAGCCTCTTGGCTTTTCTTTAATCCAGTAACCGCTCGAGTAAAATCTGAACAGGATTTTCTTCTGCACAGTTATGCCTTTCTTCCCAATCCAAACACAACTGCATGCCTGGCAAAACAAGTCCAGCCCAAATCCCTCATCTCGGTTCACTTTATTTTCTTGGCTGCACAAACTTGAAGGCCTTTGTTTTTTCTGCTCTGCCCTCAGACTCTTTCTGTCCACATTCCCCTCTGTCTGAACCCCCACGCCAGCAACAAGGGCTCCAAACTCACAGACAAAGAGAGTGGCAATCTGAGGGATGGCAGGCTGCGGACAACTAACCATCTCAGACAACAGCTGGAGGTTCCTGGAAGCAACTTACCAGCCTTCTAGAATAACTACTGAACACAGGCCCTCAGGGATGGCTATGGCCGAAGAGGAGGGTGTGGGTCATGGGTTTGGTCTTGTAGAGTAGAAGACAACTATTCAAGGTGTAGGTGAAACTCTGGGGCTGCCACTATTCCAAGAATGAACAGAAAGAACAATTCTACCTTGAAGATCCCCAAAACAAGAGTCACTGCTCTCTTCCAAAGGGCTCGGGATAGCAATTATCCGCATGAGCAAGATTTGGTAACTACAGATATTGTAGTTGCTGCCCCCTCCCCAAAGTAAAGGAGGACCCTGATTTTCCCTTCTTTGTTCAATCCAGGAGATCATACAAGAATATGCCATCTAATCAGGCTGCCAGCTGTCTCCATCAGAGAGATGAGCAAAGAGCAGCAGTTTTCTGGAATGGATGGGGGCCAACTCAGCCTTGAACAGAGGGTGGTGGGGTGAGAGGACTGAATGGCTGGCAGGCCAGTCATCTGCCTCTTTGCTCCCAGGCCTGTTCCCCACACTTTCTGCTCTGCTCCATCTCACTGGGAGCCACAATGCCAGGCTCCCTGGCTTACCAGCTTCTGGGCAGGTGGGTTTGGCAAATGGGAGCCTAGGGCAGAAGACTGGAGGTGAGGAGGGGAGAGGAGCTAGAGCCAATCTCTTGCTTGCTCACTCTCACTCATCTTACCATCCCCTAGAAGCAACCACAGAAACTCTGTGCTTCAGGTCCTAACAGGCACCCTGTAGAATGGTTCCAGCTCCTGGGGTCTAGGAACATCACCTTCTCTCATTGTCCCTCTGGTCTAGGGGTGAGAGTGGTTTCCCATTGATGTTGATTGCTGGGTCGTCTCAACATGTCCTGTTGAGCTTCTTGGCTATTTCAGCAACTATGTGACCAATTCCTGTATTAAATTCCCCCTGTTGAAAAACCTAGAGTAGTTTCTGTTTTTCCCGCTGAAACTCTGACTGCTGGAGGTGCTGAGAGAGAATCAGCAGGTGGAAGTCCCATTCTGCAGCCCCTGATGGATGCAAAGACACACCATGCTTGGTTGGGCCAGGCTAGGGAGCCAGTGCGGAACTGACCAGTGCAATCAGACCCCAGAGAGGAGAAGTGTGGGGTGGGGCCCATGTGAGGTTGGGGAAGCCGCACGTAGGAACACACAGTCTGGTAAATGCTCCCCGCTGCCCTCCCCCAAACCGGCCAGGAGTCTAGCCAGCTTCAATGTCTCTTCAAGTCTCTTCAATGAGACTTCTTGAGTCAGTTGGCAAACGAAGGTGGGGAAGGCCGATCATTAACGCAATAGATGCCAAAGAGCTCAGTTGTGAAACTTCAGAATCCTTTGGCAGGTTAGGATGTCCTGAGTCTCTGTACGGAAGCCAGGAGTTTAATGAAACTGAGGCAGGCCAAGAAAAACATCTGTCAGCAAATTTAGTGAGACGTTTAAGCCTTAATGTGATATGGCTTGTTTGGATGTTGTCTATGGGGATACTCACAACCCTAAAGGGCTAGCATCCATCCTACCAAACTCAGAAGCATGGGGAAGCCATCCTTTATTGAGAGAGGACAGAATGGGAATAAAACAGAATACCTTAGTGACTGCTGAGAGACAGAGATCCTCGGTTACTAAGGAATCATTTGGATGTGAAAACATATCTATAAACAGACAGACACCGGCTGGGACCGAGAAAGACACATGGGAAAAAAGAACCCACCAGAAACTGAGGGACAATGGCTTGAGGTTCTCCATGGACCCAGCCCCTCACACAGTGGACAAGCTTCTGAGCAGAGGTCAGTTCCCACAGTCAGAGCAGGGGACTCTGGGATCCGTGATGCATTTACTTTCTGCTTCCACTCAGGCCCTTATCACAGGTGGCCTTTTATTGACTGATCCAAGTGTCCTTGACCAATGGCCTCCACAGGGCCTGAAAGGACCACCAGGTGTGGAATAGCAGGGCTGTTAATGAGCTGCCACATGCTTCCCCTCCCTGGAAACCTCCCTCGGTCTCAGGGGGGAGCCAGTCCTAAAGCTTTAGCTGGGACATATCTCAGCCTCAGTTTCCCCAACCGCCTTCTCCCACCTCATGTGCCCAGCCCTCCCAGTTACACGTGCTTATTTCTACCTCGGTGAAGCTAAAGACATCATGGGGGACAAACTGAGTTGGAAAAGAATCTTCTCCAGAGATGGGAAAACCAATGAAATGTGGGGGTTACGAAGGTTTTCCTACTTCGACTTTTTTAAGTTTTTGTTACAACATGCCTTAAGGTTTTTTTAATAAAATATTTTTAGAACTGTTTAGATTTACAGAAAAATTGCAAGGAAGTATTCCCACATAACCTGCATCCATTTTCCCTTGTTATTAACATCTTATTATCTTGTATTAGTATGGTTCTTTCATTACAGTCAACAACCACTATTATTATATTCTGTTAACTGAAGGTTACAGTTTATTCAGATTTCCTTAGTTTCCACCTACTGTTTTCTATTTCAGGACCCCACACAGGCCAGCACGTTACATTCGGTTATCACACATCCCTAGGCTCTTCTTGGTGGTGGTAGATTCTAGGATTTTCCTTGGTTTTTGATGACCTTGACAATTTTGGGGGGGGGCGCTAATATTTTGTAGGATGCCCCATACTGGAATTTTTCTGATGTTTTTCTTGTGATAAGACTGGCCAATCAGAGTAAGTGACTCTTCTGCTTTTCACCCCTTCTTGGTTACAAACGCCATACCTCTTGACTGGGGCTGGGGAGCCACTGGCCACTAGCTCAGGAAGTGAGCTGTGGTAGCCAAGCTCTGCACTGACCACAGCATTCACATGGTCACTGACATCCTCGCCCCTGGACACACACAAGGCCCTCACTGTGTGGCCAGAATGGACCTCTCCAGCATCAAGTCCTGAAGTTTCCTTCCCTTTCCTCTTGTCACACCTGACTTGCTTGCAATTTCTCAAACATGCCCGTAGCCTCTCATTTTCATGCCTGTGCATTTGCTGTTCCCTCCACCAGTAATGCCATCCCTCCCCTTGGCTAGCGGAAACCTTTCTTCTCTGTGCCCCATTGTACATTTCTGTCCATTCCTGACTGCCTGACTTCAACCTGTGATTCCCTCCAACACTCCCAAACCCTTTCCCAATGTTTCTCCACAGTATTCTCCAGCATTGGACATGCTACTTGTTTATTAACTTGTCATTGTGTATCTCCTCTGCCAGGGTGTAAGCTTCATGGTATCTGTCTGTTGTGCTTCTGGATAGGTTAGGACAGTTCTTGGCACATAGACGGTGCTCAGTTAATGTTTGCTGAATGACTGACTGACAAATAAATGCTGGAGTACTGCATACACTTTTGGTGGTTGTTTGGGTACATCTGTTTCTTCCAGTGGACTATGAACTCCCAATGAGATCCGATCCCATGTAACACAGGGCAGTCCTGGTGTGCAACTGAATAAAGGAAACCTCATTTAAAACGGGGTTGGGAGGCAGAAGGGGGGGAGCTCTCACTCCCTACTACTCATCCTCAGATCCCAACGGGGAGAAAGGGACCTTGCTTTCCCAATAGGAGAAGCCCACTAACTACTTAACAGCAGGAGGAAGGAAGATTTTTCTCCCTGCCCAGCAACAAGCTCGGCCAGTAAGAAAACAGCAAAACCGAGTCAATGAGAAACCTCTGGACTCCTATTTTCCTCCAGTGGACTTTCATTCCAAGTGGCCACTCCCAACCTCCCCCTTTCTCTATGAAGTACTGTCCCTCTCCTTTGATCTCCAGAAATGCCTCTGGTTAGCCATAGCTTGCCTGTCCCAAATTGCAATTCCTCTGTTATTCCTGCAATAAACCCATTTCACTGGTAGGATGACTGCTGTTTGACTCTGAAGGGAGACAGTGTGGAAACTGGCACGTTATTCCTGCAATAAACCCATTTCACTGGCAGGATGACTGCTGTTTGACTCTGAAGGGAGACAGTGTGGAAACTGGCACTTAAGGCATGGCTTCTAGGCCATTTCAGGAGATGCTGACCATGGTTAGCTGCTGTTCCTTCTCTCAGGACATGGCCCACACTCTCTGGAGCAGCACCTCTATGTGGTTGGAAGGGACAGACAGTGTCTTGTGCAAGGTCAGAAGTTCAGAATCTAAAAGAGTTCCTGAGCAGGAGTGAGGCCTGTCTCTTTTTGGAGATGAATTTCTGACCTCAAACACGGCTCCTGCTCCCGTACTGGAAGGTCAGGGTCATCGCCAGGACCTAACTTGGCAAGGCAGAGATAACAGCAGTTCTGACATCTAAGGGCAGGGCTACCTCTCCCAGTAACCAGTGTGGGGACAGGGACAACCTCTCTGAGCCTCTGTTCTCTCAGCAGCTTGTGGAAATCGTCTTACCGCCTCCTAGAGGCTTATTGTGAGGACCAGCTAAAAAAACGGATGGAAAAGCACTTCATAATCTCTAAAGCCCCGTCTGGAGCACTTTTGCAGTCATCACCAACAACGAACCCAGGTCTCCTATTTTCTGAGCTTCATGACACAGTAGGAACCATCCGGTCACCATAACATGGACAGGCTTCAGGTGGGGGGATGGGTGCTCCCAGGGAAAACTTTAAAAACAAGTCCCTGGGCCTTCTGAGTAAGATCAAAGTCAAATGTTTTCAGTAAAGCAAACACAGAAACCAATCATATGTTTATAGTACAAAAGACTTGTCCTTTGGCTGCCTAGCAAGGGCCCTCAGGCTTAGAACTGCACTTGTACCTGCTTTTACCTCGACTCTGCCTTTGATGCAGGTTTTAACCCATTGAACTCAGTGGGGTGGGGAAGGGGTATATGTCGCCTGGGGAAACCTACTTCCAAACCGTGGCTGGGGTTTTATCATGCTGATTATGAAAGGAACATGAATGGAAATTAATTTTACTTAACAATTCTGCATACCCAAAAGGAAATAAAGTAAAAAGGAAAATAAGCTGGAAAAAATATTTGTAGCATGGAAGATAGAAGAGGGTTAATAACCATTCAAAAACGATCTGCTGCAAGTTGATGTGGGAAAAAATTTAGGACACCAATAAATAAATTGGCAACAGACATGGGTGTGTTCTACAAGAAGTATATTAAGTGAATACACACTTGGGGAAAACATTCAGATTCTCTAGTAATCAAAGAAATACAAATTAGAGCAAAAACAAAATACCATTCTACCTAAATTAGGAACCTCCCCCCCACCAACAATGCTTTGGAACTAGTCTTTTAAAGGTACTTATTACTAGCAACAATGTCAGGCAGACTAGCTGAACAACAGGGATGGGACCCCCAGCTGTAGGAATCCATACCCAGGGCATCCACTTTCTAGCTGTGTGACTTTGAGCAAGTTATTCAATCTCTGAGCTTTCAATTTTCTCATCAGTAAAATAGGGATAAAAATACCTCTCCCCAGGGCAGTTGCAAAGCTTCTTGGCATATACTAACACTGCTGATTCACCCAGGTCTGAAGCTTGAGCGAGGCTCAGGCCTTAGCTCTGACCTTTCAATGTGGAAATCAAACTCAGAGAGGTACCTGAAGTTACAAAGCCAAGCACTCCAACCCAGTTCTTCCAGGCTCTAGATCATGCTTTCTTCAGAGGCAGGGATGTGGAAGGGAGCCTGAAGAGAGGGCAGTAGGGGGACCCCTTCAGGTGGTGCTGAGGCTGGCAGGAAGTGAGAAGAGGGGACCAGGTGGGGCCAGCAGGGCACACTGGGGAGGGCCCCTTGGGCACAGAAGCCTGTGTGGTGTAGCCCACACCTGAGCCTTTCCTCTTACCACTCTTAAACTGAACATGGCATGCGTGTGCAGGCCCCACCTGCATTTGGCCATGACAGCGAGTGGGGTTTCCATTTGTTTGATAGATGATTAGAAAAGCATGAGGTTGGGACACCTGGGTGGCTCAGTTGGTTAAGCGGCTGCCTTCGGCTCAGGTCATGATCCCAGCGTCCTGGGATGGAGTTCTACATTGGGCTCCTTGCTCGGCAGGGAGCCTGTTTCTCCCTCTGCCTCTGCTCGCTCGCTCTCTCTCCCTCTCTGACAAATAAATAAATTTAAAAAATTTTAAAAAAGAAAGAAAAGCAGGAAGTAGCAGCTGGCCTGTTTATTATCTGCTCCTACCGAGCACTCAGGGTACAGGCAGATGTGGCACGAGTCGCTGCCTGCAGGCTGAAACAATTCACTTTTCACACACTCGGCAGCTGCTGGCCCAGCGACTTACACCGATGTTCAAGACACATTTTGTCTAGAAGAGAGAGAATAAAAAGGAATTTCTCAGAGTGTGATTTGGAACTCTTACGTATAAGCAGTGTCCAGGAGAAGAACAGCGGGTTTCAGGCAGAATGTCAGCCAGCCAGGAAAGGCGTCTAAGCAGGTCTGGTTGAAGGTGAAAGCATGGACAGCAGCTTGCCAGGGGGCCTAAGGGAGATGTGGACAGCGAAGTGGTCAAGAGCTCTCTGCCCCCCAGCCTCCTGACTTGAAAAACCGTCCATGGCATTGGACGGCAGACGAACTGAAATTCCAGTTTCAGAACAAGGCACATCAAGATTCGGCTTCTGCCCTCCCAGCAACCAGCCTTCTTTCTGACCTTGCCAGGTATTTGTGGTTCCCGAAATGTGCAATGCAGTGCCAAACCTTGCTGCTCTCCCTGGACGGCCAACCCTCTCCCAAGCTTGACCTTAAAAATTCTGATCCCACGGAGGCTGCCAGGCTGAGTCCCACACCACTCCTTCGGTTTCCCTTCAGCAATACTGTAATTTATGCATCTCCCTCCACGGCAGATTGGACCATTTCTTATCTACCCTTGCATCACGAGTCTAGCCTGAGGCCTGACACACAGTATGTGTGTAGACACACAGAGTGTATGAGCAAATACTCCGATATCCCAGTGAAATTTTGGGGTGGATAGGAAGATTAGATGGCTGGACAGATGAATCAAACCAATGTTTTACAAAGTCCATCTGTTATTACATGGAAGACTGGGGTGGAACGAGAGACATCAACACCAGCAGAGAAGTGAGTGCACTAGTCTAGATTACAACAGAGGCAGGGAGATGGAAGGATGCGGGGACCCAGGTGGTCTTGGTAATTGGACTGAACAGAAACTGGTAAGTTCACGGAGAGCGAAGGTTGAGAGACAGTGCAGGGAGGCTAACCCCCAGTTTCCAGATGGTTCAGAGTGTGATCCACTTAGACTAGATGGGGATCCGGTATGTCACTTCATATTGGGGAGGACAGCGGGGCTAGGAGGTGGTGAGTCTGATCTTATTAACGAAGCAGTCCTAGCAGAACTTCAGTATATACTCTTTCCCCATCTCTGGGTGGCCTTTTGTGACCCTCCAATGGGCAGGCCTTGGTTAAGATGGCCCGAAGATATGCTTAGCGAGAACAGAGGCCATTCAGACTCAACCCAGGGACTGAGCAGGAAGAAAAGGGCTCTTGCAATACGGCCGTGCTGAGCTGAAGAGTCTGCCGGCCCTGAACTCCCTACCCACAGGGCATCACCTGAGGGAGCATGCAGTTGCCCCTGCAATGTGATGCATCCCGAGGGAGGCTATTCAATGTAGTACAAGCAGCACAGACTCTGGAATCAGGCGGCTCTGAGTTCGAATCCTAGATCTGCTACTTGTTAGTCGAGTACTCCTGGGCAAGCGCCTTTACAGGTCTGTACCTCAGTCTCTCTGCCTGTAAAAGGAGGGGAATGATTCCCACTTTTTTTTTGTTTTTGGTTTTTTTGTTTTGTTTTGTTTTTTTTTTTTTGATTCCCACTTTTGATTGTAAATGCCAATTTAAATAAGCTTGCACAAGCCTGGCACTTTCTTCCCTTTGATGTTCTTCCCCTTCAGACACTTCCTTCGTCATTTGAGCAATGGGGAGAAAACTACTATACACAAATGCATCAAGTATTTTACTGGGTACTTGCTTTATGCTGGGCACTGTGAAAACCTGAACAAAATCTGAGAGGCTTTGGCTCTCTCTGGGTTGAAACACCAAACACTATCCACATGCCATTCCCTGTATAGGTATGTGCACCTACCTGGCTGAGTCCCGCCCCCCTAGCTGAGCCCCGCCCACCTGGCTGAGTCCCACCCACCTGGCTGAGCCCCGCCCACCTGACTGAGCACCTCAGGCAATTCACTGCAGGGCTTCCAGCTCAGGGTCTTCATTGGTTCAAACAGGCCTGGTCACCTCTGCACAAAGGAGTCCTTGGGCAGGGGTGGGAGCACTTACTGCAAAGTGAATGAGGAGTGGCAAGTGCTCAGGAAAAGTCAGAGTGTTCACTACCTCTACCTCTGCTGACGGAGGCTTTCCTGGGCCTTCAGGAAGGCTGCTTTCTGCTTTCTCATTTGAATGCTTAATGGATTTCACTTTCTTAAGTGACACCTGCTGGAAATGTAACTGTGCACATAACTGCTATGAGGGGATGGAGGCAGCTTCAGCATCCAATGCTGGTGATTCCCTTAGGAAGAGAACCAGTGCACTCGTCCCTTTCCTGCATCCTGGCCGATAGGGCAGTGGTCTGGGCTTTGCCCCTGGACCAGGACAGAAGGCAATAGCCACTGAAGCATTCATATTTCCAGAACCAAGTCTCTGGCGCTGAGTGCAAGGAAGCCACAGGGCCTTATCGTGATACAAAGAGAAGAAGACAAAAAAATCCCACCAGAAGTTTCCCTATCAGGAAACCCAAAAGCAGGGTGGCCAGTGGTAGAGGAGAAAGTGAGAGGTGTGGGGTTAGGAACTGGGCTGGGGCTTCTGCTCTCCTCCCCAGCTGTGGGGTCTGACAAGGTAGGAAAGCCAGGGCCTTAATAATAACACCACGCTAAGAGTTAGCATTATTGCTGATAATCTTGTTTATGAAGGGCTGAGAGCAGGACTTGGAGCAGGGAAGTTTGGAAAGGCAGAAAGGAGGGAACAGAAAAGTGGATCAGAGGGTGGGAGGAACAGGCCTTAGGGCCAGGCTCTATGTAGATACAAATACATAAATATAGGACTCTAAATAAATATATAAATGCACAAGTAGTTATCAGGCTTGTCATGTTCAAAAACTGGTAATTGAGCAGCACCTGAATGGCTCAGTTGGTTAAGCAGCCGACTTCTTGATTTTGGCTCAGGTCCCGATCTCAGGGTCCTGGGATTGAGCCCCATATCAAGCTCTGTGCTCAGTGGGGAGTCCGACTGAAGATTTCTCTCCCTCTGCCCCTCCCCTGCTCCTGCGCCTGTGCTCTTCTCTTTCTGTCTCTCTAAAATAAATAAATAAAATTGATGATTGGCCTGTGGTGCTATGGAAACTGTTCTTTTTCCTTCTTACTCCCCCTCCAGTCCCCTTCCCATTCTCTTTTAGCTTTCTAAGACTTAACTGCAACCTCTGGGTAAGAATTGGGACAATCTTTTTTTTTTTTTTTTTTTTTTAAAGCTGAATTTGTTTGCCTATTTAGACCAATTCCTTTGACCTCCTCAAGCCCAAGGTTCAGATGTTTCCCTCTCCACAATAATATATGCTCGAGAAGGAAGCGCCGCCACCCTGTCAGCCGCGGGCTGGCATTCTGAAAGTGTCTGAAGTTCTCTTTGGGAGAGACTGGCCTCCTGGAAGGACACTTGGGGTTCCCGCCTCACACAGTACTCGTTTGGGGGGCACGAGTCCGGGCTCTAATGCTACCACAATGCCTGTGCTGCCCGAGACAACTATAGGACACAGGTTATGTGAGAAATCATAACTCGGAATACGCGGGTCTCCTGATGTCTGCTGCTTGGTCCTGCAGCGCTAAAGAGCAGGAAGGGAAAGACACATCTTTGTTTGGGGAAATCTTTCAGAAGTCCTCTAGAGACACTCCTGCCCCCTAATCCAGGTCTCCTGAATACAGTCTGGACTTTCCTTAATGGCTACGGATGGCGCCCTGCTCCTTTTTACTCTGCTCTCTTACAATGAGGCCCTTTGTGACCGGGACCTCTATAGTGGGATTTGTTCCTGAAGGAAGTGGCCCTGGTGTTTTGTGCCTTTGGCATTTCCATGCCTACTCCTTCTTGTGCTGCGGTGCCCTCCTGACTGTGACACTCAGGTGTCACTCTGGGTTCCCCTTGTCATTCACCTTGCTGGACAGTGAGTCAGCCGTTGGAGCACAGCTCTTCTACAGGCCCTGGCTCGCTGGACTTGAAAGACCTGGCTGCATCTCCAGCAGGGGCCGCAGACTGGCCCCATCAGCACCCACGCCCCCCAGTCCCCGTGTGCCCTTCATTCCACAGGGGCTATCCAGCTGGAAACAGACACATTGCCTCCCTCGTAGCCAGACCCCGGTTCCACGCAGTCAATGCACCCACAGGAACACGGGGGGCAGAGGCTGCCACAAGTGAATCAAGGCTTCCCACAAACATGGTGGCCAAGGTGTCTGGTTGTCCCGATGACTACAGTGTAGGTTCTACTGTCGAGTTCCTAGAGCTTTGAGACCCAGTAACGGCGACAAACGACTGTGTTCCAGCAGGCCTGTGTGGTGTTTGGGGACTTCTCTGGTTCTGTGGCATCCCAGCTTGGGTCTCTGGTCTTCCTGGAAAGTTTGGAAGCTACTTCATGTCCTGTATTAATCCGTTTTCCAGTTTAAACTAGCCAGAGTAGATTCTGTTTTCTGAAACGAAGCAGGACAGAGACAACATCTGTCTGTTCCCAGACTGTAAGCTCCTTAAGACCAGGGATTCGCTCTCAAGTGTCTTTATCTCCCCTGGGCCCAAAACACACTCTATGCCCTAAAGCCCCTGCTGACCAGGTGACACGGAGGAGGTCCCACTGCTTGGAGCTATCGTTGCCAGACTGCAGGTCACTTAGATGAGCCAAGCTCTTGTACGGAGCAAGACTCAACAAACAGGTGATGATGTGGGTCAGGAGGACTTATTATCAGAAAAGGGAAAGGACTGTGGTACACACACGCACACACATTGCAATGGGTTTTGTTGCTACAGAGATTTTTTTTTCCTCCTGTTTCCTGCCTGGCTGGCTCTCTGCCGGGTTCCGAAGAGCGGAGGGACTTCCAGATAATCAAAGTTCTGCAACCATACGTACTGTTAGTAACTCCTTTCAGAGCCCTTCCTGTCCAGATGTACAAAGAGAATAGCAAAGGGAAATAAATCCAACATTTCCTCGCTTTACCCACTAAACCGCTAAATCTCAGCAGTTCTGAATCATCAAGTCTTGCATTTCTCATTAACTGCCCCTCATATGCAGCATTTTCAATTAAGCTGGGAGCACTGCTATACCAATTATGTGATGCTATTAGTCCCTGCAGATTAATATGCAGCTAACAGTGCAGGAGTGCTGTCTAGATTGTGTTCCTCTACCTACTTGAAAATAAACATTTCCTTGGAAGCTGTCCTTGACTTGGGAACTCAAAGGAGCACCCCCAAAACTCGGTGCTCTCAGGTGAGTAGTCTCTGTAGAGACAGGTCTGGTTGCACCAAGATCTGAACCCATTAAGCCAGGGACAAAATATCAGAGGACCCTGGGGCTGGAGGCACATTTTATACCTCTGTATCCTCAGACAGTCCTGGGCTCAGAGCAGGTACGAGGTTAACACTTCTCATCAGACTGGCCTTGAGATGTCCCACTAAACCAGAAACAAAGCAAAGCAAACCAATAACAGAACCCCTACAGCAATATGCTTTTTGCCAAAAATATAGCTCTGTCCCAAGAAAAATACAATGAAAGGGAAGGAAGTCATATTTGCTTCTGAGTCGAATACCTTCACATCCCACACCCCATTAATCTCCCAAGTACCCCGTGAGGCAGATGCTAGCATCCTCATTTTACAGATGAGAAAACCGAGGTTTGGGGAGGTCAATCATAGAGTGTGAGGCCAACTCAGGAGGTAGTGGAGACCTGGGTGTGCTGGATTTCGGGCCCATGCTCTGTCCTGTACCCCTGCTTTCACTGACTCTGGTACGATGGCACCTTGATGGGGAGAGGCATCACAGCAATAGGAGAAGGGCAAAGGCAGTGACCCTCAGGTAATAGTAATAATAGTCAGAAATAAAACACGAATCATCGGGTTCACGTAGTACTTCCGGGGCACTCTGCTTTCCATAGTTCATCCTTACCCTAGCCACTGGGCTAGGAGTCATTATCCCCATCCCAGGAATGAGGAAACTCAGGCCCAGAGCTCTCAGGTCCAAAACAGAAAGGGCCAAGCCCAGAACTATGGTACTGTCCCAGGTATTCTGACCCACGATGACTGTTTAAGGGGGGTGGCACCGCTATCCCCATTTCATGATGACACGTAATTTCATTGTCAGAAAGCGGTGATGATAGGCCTGAGTGAATGAATCCTGAGCAGTCTGGGACATGAGCAGATGGCATGGCAGTGGGAATACCAAAGGCTCAGAGCTGCAGGACATCACACAGATGAGAAATTCCCATGAGACAGAGAGGTTGGGAAAGCTTCTAAAAGGCAGTGGAGGCAGAGAGGAGGCCTGGCAAATCTCTCTGGGGGCAAATATTGGTGCAACGGCTGTGCTCATGAGCTGTACTATTTGAAGAGACTGTAGCTTCCTGAGACTCGGGTTTAGCTTATCTTGCATGTGGATCCCACAGTGATGGGAACTCCAGAAGCCAGAAGGAAGCCTTAGATTTAGATCCTAGATAATCCCTTTGTGGCAGAATGATTTGGGGTCACTGTCTTGCCTGTCTTACACCTGAGTACACTAGTGGTGAACTGAGCAGAAGAGGATGACATCGGAATATCAACTGTCAAAGGCTCTACAAAGGGTGGGTGGCTCAGTTGGTTAAGCGACTGCCTTCGGCTCACGTAATGATCCTGGAGTCCTGGGATCGAGTCCCGCAAGGGGTTCCCTGCTCAGCAGGGAGTCTGCTTCTCCCTCTGCTCCTCTCCCTTCTCATGCTCTCTCTCTCTCTCTCTCTCTCTCTCTCTCTCTCTCGCAAATAAATAAATAAATAAAATGGCTGTTATTTAATGGTGTGACTTGAGTACTCTCTGTGACTGTCTTTGTCTTAGTGTCCTCCATTAAATGGGGAAATAAGAGCATCTACTGTGCAGGGTTGTTTTCAGGATGAAATGGGCTCCTGCAGGGGGAACTTAGCACCATGCCGGGCACAGGAAGGGCTTCACTGGAATCATCAGCAGTGGTGTTAGCGGCGTTGGAAGTACTGAGGTAGATACGCAGGCAATAATAAATCTCGTGGGTCTTCAGCACTGCCATGGCATGGACTCTGCCATAACACAGGCCAGGCAACTCATAAAGCCATCCCAAAACGGTAAGGGGTCTGAGCAACAATGTGGCAGTTGACTGGTAAGTCAAGCCCATCACCAGGCAGATCCTCCAAAAAGCCCAGATGTGCACCTCTGTCTCCCCATGACCACTTCCATTGCTGGATGCCTATGGGAACCTGAGATTCAGAGAGATTAATAACTCATCCACGGCCATCCAACTAGTAAATGGTAAATCAGGACTTAAGATTGATCGACTGATTGATCTATTAGAGAGAGAGAAAGAGAGTGGTAGTGGGTATGCTCAGGGTGGGGGAGAGGCAAGATGGGGAGAGAGGGAAAATCTCAAGCAGACTTCCCTCCGAGCACGGAGTCAGATGACCTGAGCTGAAATTAGGAGTTGGACACTTAACGGACTGAGCCGCCCAGGCGTCCCTGGTAAATCAGGATTAAACACAAGGCCATCCAATCCTAACACTTGTCCGCTTTGCAGGCGTGGAACTCATTTGATCATTTGCACCTTGATACTTGGGAAGTTTCAGCATTAAATCATCTTACCTGGCGCCTTTTAAAAATAAATCATTCCATGAAAATCTTTCTCAATGTTCCTTTCCCTAGGATCTTTTTTAAGTATTTTCTACTTTTTTTGTTTGTTTGTTTAATTTACATTTTCCCAGAAAATAGTCCCCTTATGGAGGTTTTTGAACTTGATAATAGTGCATTGTATTGTTATAATTTTAAATCATATCAGTTGTTCTATTTCATTTCTCATTAATTAGTTCTCCTCATTTTAATATTAAATGTTTTCCAGTGCTCTATTTTGCATCATACAGTACAATAAGAAGTATACATACACAAAGTATTTTAAAATGCTGGCCACAGCAGAAGCTGCCTGGCTTGAAAATAAGTCAGAAGGTATCTTTGAGAGAGAATTCTTTTGGAGGGGAAAATGCCCTGGATGGGATACAAAAGGGTAGGCCTCCTAGATTCAGATGGAGATGAGTTCTTTTGTTCTAAGAGAGCCATGGATGAATCTGACAGCAGACAGCTGGAGGAGGAGGGTGTGTGCATTGGGGGTAGGGGGAGAACCACAGGGAGGAGGACAGGGAGAGAGCGCCAGGCACCAAGGTGGCGAGCAGGGAAAGGTTGGCCAAGCAGATTTGGGGAGACCAAGGAGGGACCTGGATATCTAGTGGCCTATGGGTTGGGGCCTGGTCTATTTGCTTTTATTGTTAAGAGAACTGGTCACTCCAAAGTTGGAAGAGATCCCAATGAGGAGACTATGCTGACCCCTGCAATCCTATGGGCTTCCCAAGCAGGCAGAAGGAATGTCTGAGGCTTGGTAATACCTCACCTACAGGGTCCCCGGGGGATTAAACAAGGTGATGCTTGGTAGAGGCCTAGCATGATGCCTGCTCACTGCGGGCCACTGCTAAATGTCAGACATACTTACGGAGAGGGACAGACAAAGGATGATATGTACACACTGGAGTGAGTGAGTGGAGGGATCGGGGACATTGGTAGGGTGGAGAATGGAATATCCAATCACAGGCCTTCTAAAATACTAGCAGGCCCAGGGTATCTACACTCAACTCTTGTTCAGCCCTGAGCTAGTGACGAAACACAGCCGATGGGTGGCAGGACCCTGGAGTCATTCACCAAAGACAGAGAGTGGAACCTGAAACTAGACAATAACCCCCAGTGGGCTCATCAGTGATCTGGGATTTGCAGGGCCCCCGCCACAGCCCAGACCGTGGGGCAGCTGTCCCGAATTTCATTTCTGATCCTTGTGTTTGGGCCCCATCTCAATTAAGATCTGTTAGAAGTCAATTTCACAGTGGTTGGTTTTAGAAGATCCCCGCAAAATGATAAGCGAGAAACAGTCAATCGCTTCTTTGGGGAGCAGAGGCCATCCTCAACAGGGCCTCAGATGCTTTATTTATTTTGATTTGATTTTAATTTGGTAAATAATGCTTATTTAATTTTATTCTGTGATTTCAAAAACAATATATATACAGGAGGGAAAAACAGCTGTGGTAGCCCTCATCAGAGCTCAAACTAATGGTGATTTTCCCTTCATCGGCTGTGAGGCTTAAATAAATACATTTCCCCAAGCTGATAAGCAATCATTTCCAAATGTAGAAAAAACTCAGCAAGGTGGAAAGAAAAGGAGAAAAATCATCCACAGCCCCACTACCCGGAGATAACCACTGTCAACAGTTGGTGTGTGTTTCCTTCCTGTAAGTTTTCTCTGATTGTTTCACATGGTGGCTATGACACTGTGCGTGTAATTGCATTTCCTGCCCTTTGCATTAATGGTACGCCAAGCGCATTTCCCCGTGTCGTTACAAGCTCTGTAAACATCATTTTTAACGGCTACAAAATATTCCAGTCTAGGAATGAATCATAATTTACCTAACCAACTCCCTCAAGGGGAGCATTTAGTGGTTTCCAATTTTTCATTCTTATACATAAAGCTGCAGGAAACACCCACGTGTATACATTTTTGTCTGCATATCAGATTATTTTCTTAGGACAGATTCCCAGAAGTAGAATTACCGGGTCAAAGGACAGAGACTTTTGCGAGGTTTTTGAATCTCTTGCCAAACTGCTTTCATGAGCAGCAGTCCCCATATCCGCACCCCCTCGCAGTGTGTGAGGGCCCCTCGGCGCACACAGGTAGCCCTGTCTGGCGTGTTTTTTAAACCCTACACCCTGGGAAGGGAAACTGCCACTCTGGGGCTCCGGAGGGCTTTGATTCCTCTGTCTTCCCTTTGGTGGCCCCCAAAGGGTCAGTGGACTTCCAGCTCCGCCTCTTGTCCCCTCCCCTTGTGTCTGGCTTTATTGCCTTTCATCTAGGGGCACAGATCAGGGCTCTGTGTGCTCCTTGTTCCCACCAAGGGTCTAAGACATAGCAGGAGGCAGACTCATATCTGTGAGTCTGAGGTCATTTTTAGCAGTTCTCTGCAAGGTATCAGACTCAAGGTACCCTGTTTTCTCCTTTTCTGAAGTACCCTCCCATGTGGGCACACGTCTGCCTGCCGTGCTCGCGCGCAGCCTCACTCTGGATAGAGCTGAAGACATCTTTCTGCTTTGTGTCCTAGAGGTCACCGGACATGCCCAGATCACATGGCCGTGCTGAATTTAAAGTAAATACAAAACACTTCAAAGGGAAAACTGCACAAGCCTTTCCACACACGGAATTGGAGAGTTCCAAGCAAATGCTCTGGGGATATTTAATCACAAGAAAATCAGAAACACCAGAGGAGGGAGGGCTGTAAGAACAGAACCCCTGTCATCTAGGGAGGAGATGATGTGCTCCCTGGGGAGAGGCAGGAAGAGGTTCTGAGCACCTCCAGGGAAGCCGGGGCTGTGGGAGGCATTGTCATAAACAGTGGGACAACCAGGAGAACAAGAGTCTCTATGTCCACCCATCGGCACATCGAGGGTTGGAGAAGTCATGTGTCCAGCCACCATCACACAGCCAGCAAGAGGCAGAGGGAGAATTCCCAGGGGTGCCCTACTAGAGTTTGCTTCTCAAACTTTAATGTGGGTGAGATGCAGCTGATGGTCCCGTCAAAGTGCTGACTGAGATTCAGCAGGTCTGCAGAGGGCCTAGGAGTCTGCATTTCCAATGAACCCCTAGTGATGCAGATGCTCCTGGTCCAGGGACCACACTTGGAGCGACAAGGCCCTATGCCTGTGGGTCTCAAACTTCAGCAAGGCTCAGATCATCAGGAGAGCCCCTTAAACAACACATTGCTGGGCCCACTGTCCACAGGCTAAGCCCCGAGAATTTGCATTTTGTGAAAGTCTGAGGTGCTGCTATTGCTGTTAGTCTAGGGACCCCCATCTGAGAATACCGCCCTACACTACAGCTTCCTGAGGGTGGAGGAGGAGCAGGTCTTAGCCTGCCCACATGCTGCTTTGGGGCCTTCCTGTGTTCTGGAGATGTGGTAGGCCAGTGTTCTTGGGAGAGTGTGGAGTGGGGTTGCCAAAGAGGTCCTGCTTTTGTCCCGAGACCCTCAGCTTTTGACGGTGGTATTAGGAAGCTCAGGGTCTGTGTGTGCACGTGTGTGCGTGTGTGCGGGCGTGCATGTGAGTTTGTGCTGAGAGTGGCATGCCGAGTCCCTAAGGCCCTGAGAACATCCCTCCAGCACCAGCAGCTTGAGGACTCACCCATAAAAAAGCCCGCTTTGCAGTATATCATTTATATTATGTTGTCGAACAGAGTTTCCTGCTTGTTGGGTCTTGGAGTTTAATAAAAAAATATATTATGACTCATTCCAAACTTTACAAAAGTCCTTGGGGAATCTGAAATGAATCATGTTAAGCTCCTGTTATAAAACAAACAGCCCTCTCTTTCACAAGCCTGTATCCACAGCAGACTAGCAGTAGGGGTGAGGAAAAGGGAAGACAGGGAAGAACAAGACTCCGAGCAAGGGTTGAAATCTTTGCTCAGGGCCTCTCTTAAATAACCAGACCTCTGGGTCAAAGGAAGGCAGAGCCCAGGGAGGCTGCAGGGGGGAAAGTCTTCTTTAATGGTGGGTCAACTCCGTAAGAGTCAAAGATAGTTTGAGGAAACAAGTCCACAGAGGTCACCTCCTCCAGGAAGCCTTCCTTAATTTCTCTAGGAAATTTCTCTAGGCAGAAGTGCTCTCAAATGCATGGCCTTTATATTTGCTTCTGAACACAGAAAACCGTCTCCTTATATCCCAGCTGGTTGCAGCCATGATGGTTTTCCTACAGCACTAAATCTTTTGGGCTGGAAGAACACAGGTATGTCTGTGTTCAGAACTTTCTATCCTGCCTGCTTCAGGCTCTACAATGCAGCAAGAGCTCTGCAACCAGTACAGGTTGGACTGACTGACTCTGTGAAGTTTCTCAGTCTCCATGGCCACCTTCAGCCCAGGATGCACTAAGAGAAACCAAACGCGGTGGCAGGTTGGTAGGCAAGCATCAGTAGGGTATTAACTGGCACAAACTATGTCCCCTCTGAGCTCTGGCTCGGTACCCTCCGGGAAGCTGAGGGCATGCAGAGGAACCCTGTCTCCCCACTTACTAGCTGGAGGGCTTTGGGCAAATCACATCACTGTTCTGTGCCTCAGTTTCTCCATCTGAAAGTCAGAGATAATAATAGAACTAATATGATGGTTAGTGTTGAGGTTAAACCAAATGACCCATGAAAAGCACATAGTGCCTAGTTGAAAGAAAAAGAGAGAGAGATAGAGGAAAGAAGAAAGGAAGGAAAAAAGGAAGGAAAGAAGGAAGAAAGGAAAGAAAGAAAGGGAAAAGGATCAAGTTAGTAGAACATGAGACCCAAAATCCAAGAGAAAGAGAGCAACACAAGAGATTAGGTCCCTTTACGATTTCAGGCCAAATTTCTACAGATAAATGCATGGAAAGGATAAATGAGGAGGCCAGATAAATGGACTACTTTTACAGAGTACTCAATAAATGTTAGCTATTATTAAGACATTGCTGAGCACACAAATGTTATTTCATCCCATCTTTATTACAACCTGTGAGATGATTTTTATTTCTCAGATTTTATAGCTGAGGAAACTGGGGCCTCTCACCATGGGGTTGGCAGAGCTATCTGTGTATAGCAAAAAATAATAAAAAGGCAAGTGAGCAAACTCAGTGGGAAATAATTTGGCATTTTTCAGGAAAGTTGAAGATTCTAGGCTCTAATGATGCAGCATTTCCAAATCCACCAGGCAGGCACAGCTAAAGGACACGTACGAAGATGTTCATAGCACCATTGTTTATGACAGTCAAATAGTGGAACAACTCCAATTCCCCCCAACAGCAGAACAGCTAATTTCTGGATACCTGTGCAATGGAACATCACACAGCAACA
Organism: Mellivora capensis; assembly: GCA_004024625.1. Lineage (NCBI taxonomy): Eukaryota > Metazoa > Chordata > Mammalia > Carnivora > Mustelidae > Mellivora > Mellivora capensis. Next base: position 28,240 of record PISX010008383.1, on the reverse strand, counting down.
AAAATGAACACACCTGAATTACACAGTGTTTGAATGAATCTTAAAGACATGGTATTGACCAAAGAAGATCAGGCACAAAAAGACTGACTCTGTCTATATGACATACAAAAATGGGCAAAACTAAGGGAAACTGTTTTGGTACATAGATGTAGATGTCAAAACAATGAAGAAAAGAAAGGATGAGATTCCCCTTGAAGGCAGAGTGGGGCAAAGGGAGGATGAGACAGTTGTGAATGGCGTGGGGCCCGGAAGGCTCTGGAAGGATTACCAGTGTTCCTTTTGTGCACGGGTGGTGGTGACATGGGTGTTCACTTCTTGATTATTCATTGGTACATATATGTGTGGTATACTTTTCAGTATGAATACTATATTTCACAATATTCAAAAACTTTCAAACAAAACCAAGACACAAGGATTGCCTTACAGTGGGAACTCCAGAATGTCATCCCCAAAATTTAAAGCTGAGTCATTTAAAGACAGAACAGAACAGGAATTCAGCATTCAAGAAGAAAGTGCCCACACCAAGCCTTAGGCAGCGATCTGGAGGCTCAGTCTTCCTTTACATAGCAGAAAGCACTGTAACCACGGTTACCGCCTACCTGTGGTAGGTAAGGCCCCAACGGGTCTTGGGTTGCGTGTTTACATCCATTGTCACTAATCCTTGCAACAGCACTCAATGTAACCATTAACAACTTATTCTCTAGCAGTGGAAATATGTGAATGTTGCAATGTCTCTTGGCGAGGAAGTGGGAGAACCGGGATTTAACTCATGGCTGTTCCAGGCCTCTGCCTCCGGGGCCTCATGGCCTCCTACACCAGAGTCACATCCTTGAGGAAGTTCATTTACATCAAAGGACTGAACTAGGACAAGGGAATTTTCTGGACTTCCAGGGCAGCTGAAGATTGGTTGAGACCTTAATCAAAGTTGCATATGTGTTCCTTCCTCCCATTTGATAGGTAAGAGAACAGACAAAGGGCAGTGAGCTACAGTGTGGCCCATACGTTCAGTTAGGTTTTCACAGGAGAGCACAGAAGTACTGTCCACCCAGATGGCTCATACTCTGGGCCCTTAGGAAGGCACAGGGCCAAGTCTTCCATCTTGTTAAAGAGATAACATGGTCCTTCTGGAGCTCCACGGCGACCCTATAGAGCTTCACTGAGCATCTCTGAGGCTCAGAGTGGAGGCACCGTCACTCTAACCCTGAGACACATGTGCAAATGTCCCAACGGGATGCCTGGTACCCAGTAGGCATTTGATAATTAAATACTTGCTGACTGAGTTTTCACCGAATGGCCTAGATGATTCAGGGGTTAGAGGAGAGCTTCTGCAAACTTCTTCTTCCTGAGGATTCACTCAGTTCCGGAAATTAGAAAAGCCAAACCCCTCTCCCTCTGTGGCCAGGGACCACCGTGTTAGAGCATTCCCACCAGGGCCAGAGAAGGGGGTTTTGCTGACCCATGTAGTCAATATCTGGCAATTCTTTCAGAAGGGTCTGCCATGCCTCCAAAAGAACCTATTTTGGGGGTCTCCATTGTATCTATAATTCCATCCCTAAAGTCATTTTGCACATCTTTCCAAGGATTCAAAAATAAAACTCCTGCCACTGCGACAGAGGCAGTAAAAGGATTTTCAGAGAAAAAAAAAATCTTCAAATACTATTTTTACAAAACTACCTTTTCCCTTTTCCTTCTCTGCCTTCACTAGAGACCTCGGAGTTATGAAGTGCACTTAACACCATTAATTGCCATGGAAACTACAGCGTCTTGCACAGAATATGGTCAACTTTTTCTGCAGAGAATTTTTTTCCCCTTTCAGCAGAGATTTTGAATAATAGGCTGTTTTTGTTCCTTTTGCAGAAAGACAAATTTCTCCTCCCCCACCCCATTCCTTTTGATGTGTTACTTCCCCCGGCCACAAGTCCATGATAGCAGGAGCTGGTGACTGGGTTTTTAGAAGGCCAGGAAAGAGGAAGAATGTCCTTTGAATTCCAATTTTCTGATGATGCTGTCTGTGGGATCCAGGTGTCCTCATCTGTTCTGATTTTATTCAGCTTCATTACCAACAACACAAGTGGCATAGAGTAACAATTATTAATAATTCCCATTTGGTTTTGTGCTTATAATAAAAGCAATAGTTTTTATCCAGTACTTACTACCTGGTGCTTTTATCTACTTACTATGTACACTAGGTACACTACATTTTTCTCAAAAGAACCATGTAGATATTACAGTTTTTTTACAGATGAGGAAACTGAGGCACAAAGAGATTAAACCAACCCTGCAGGCAGAGGGCTAATAAACATGCTAAGAAAAATTTGGACATAGGCCCCCCTTTTTTTTTTAACTTAAATTCAAATTAGTTACCATACAGTGTAGTAGTGGTTTTGGGAGTAGAATTAGTGATTCTTCATTTACGTATAACACCTAGTCCTCATCCTAGCAAGTGCCTTTCTAAATCCCCCTCACCCATTTAGCCCATCCCCCCACCTACATCCCTTCCAGCAGCCCTCAGTTTGTTCTCTATAATTACGAGTCTCTTATGGTTTGCCTCCCTCTCTGTTTTCATCTTATTTTATCTTTCCTTCCCTTTCCCCATGTTCATCTGTTTTGTTTCTTAAATTCCACATATGAGTGAAATGATACGGTGTTTATCTTTCTCTGACTGATTTATTTCACTTAGCATAATACACTCTAGTTCTACCCACTTTGCTGCAAATGGCAAGATTTCATTCTTTTTTTTCTTTAAAGATTGATTTATTTTAAAGAGAGCGAGATAGTGAGCATCCATGGAGGGAGGGGCAGAGGGAGAAGGAGGCAAGAAGACTCCTCACTGAGTGGGGAGTCCGATGTGGGTCTTGATCCCAGGACTCTGAGATCACGACCTGAGATGAAATTGAGAGTTGGATGCTTAATCAACCAACTGAGCCACACAGGCCCCTCAATATTTTATCTTTTTTGATCACTGTGTAATATTCTGTTGCACATATATACCACATCTTCTTTATTCATTCATCAGTTGATGGACATCTGGGCTCTTCATAATTTGGCTATAGTAGATGATGCCACTATAAACATTGGGTGCAGTGCCCCTTCAAATCAGCATTTTTATATCCTTTTGATAAATACCTAGTAGAACAATTGTTGGGTCATAGGGTAACTTTATTTTTAACTTTTTGAGGAACCTCCATACTGTTTTCAGAATGACTGCACCAGTTTGCATTCCCACCAACAATGCAAAAGCATTCCCCTTTCTCTGCATCCTTGCCATCATCTGTTGTTTCCTGAGTTGTTAATTTTAGCCATTTTGACAGGTGTGAAATGGTATCTCACCGTGGTTTTGATTTGTATTTCCCTGATGATGGGTGGTGTTGAGCATTTTTTTCATGTGTCTGTGAGCCATCTGTGTGTCTTCTTTGGAAGAGTGTCTATTCCTGTCTTCTACCCATTTGTTAATTGGATTTTTTGGGGGGGTGTTGAGTTTGAGAAATTCTTTATAGATTCTGGATACTAACCCTTTATCTGATATGTCATTTGCAAATATCTTCTCTCCTTCTGTCAGTTGTCTTTTAGTTTTGTTCATTTTTTCCTTCCCTGTGCAGAAGCTTTTTATCTTGATGAAGTCCCAATAGTTCATTTTTGCTTTTGTATTCCTTGCCTCCAGAGACATGTCTAGTAAGAAGCTGCTGTGACTGAGATCCAAAAGTTTGCTGCCGGTGTTCTCCTCTAGGATTTTGATGGTTTCCTTACATTTAGGTGTTTCATCCATTTGGGATTTATTTTTGTACATGGTGTAAGAAAGTGGTCCAGTTTCATTCTTCTGCAGGACATGGGCCCTTCTAATTCCAAGCCTAATCCATGCCATTTTCTACTATGCTTCTAGACTACCTTTTTTTAAAAAGGCAGTATAACCCTCAGCCAATAACTAAATCATTAATGAATTGATTGGATCATTAAACATTTATTAAGCCTCGACTATATACCAGGCACAGTGCTGGGTCCCATTTCACATTTATCTATCCGGCAAACTCAGCCATCTGAAATTCTTCTGAGAAACAAGAATTATGCAAAAAAGCTTCTGAGCCACCCAAACATATCATAACATTCACACAGTTCATTTATTTGAGAATCCCCAGCTTCTCCACTTCCTCTTATATAGAGTGTTGATAAGCTGGTCATCTAAAATCAGAGATCTGGGTATCTCAGATCTGTCACTCCTGAGCTCCATGGTCTTGGGTGACTTATCCCCTCCAAGCTGGTTTTTTAGCATATTTAAAGTAGGAGTCATCTCAGAAGATGGTTTTGAAGGCTGAATTAGAAAATGCATGTCAGGTGACTAACCTAGTAACTGATACCTAGTAGGAGCTGAATATCCGTTTATTCTTCACAGTAGTTACAGCTTTATTCATTCACTACAGAAATACTGTGAATCACTGACACCCAACACACCATCCATCCATGCTCTGCACTAATCTTCTCCAAAGAAAATGCCTAGGAGATCAGCTGTGAGACCGAGAGACACCGGGTACAGGGCTGAGCCGGGTGCTGGGCACAGGGCAGGCACATAGAAGTGCTGGTGTTTCCACGGAGGGCTCTTCTCTGACCAGAGGGTCACTCTTTGTATTTGAGGTGACCTAGGATACACGGTACAAGGTAGGAAGGGACATAGCTAGAGGAGGAATACACATCTGGCGACTTTTAAACCTATGCCTGGGAGTAATTAGATTGGAGACATTCGTCCCAAGTGTGGAATGGAGCCACACATGGCCATGCCACCGAGGGTCAACCCTGCTGCCCTACACTCCCTTTTGCCTCTTTCAAAAGTTCTGCTGTAACTTTGATTCTTCTAATTGAGGCTGTCCGGTTTCCGGGCATTAAAGAAAGAAATGGTCCTAGGAAATATTGCCTTCTATCAATCCAGCATTAGACACAATTCAATTTCTTAATGACATTTGTGATCATTATGCCATGCTTCTAATTGAAAATGAATAATTGAAATTCTAATTATTACAGGAGTCAATAGAAGGCGACTCTAGATAGCAACCTGCTAGGCAAAGGCTTTAATGCTCAATCATTTCTTAAATCCAACGAGGGTCTGGTTATTCAATTATTTAGTGAGCATGCAACTTTGAGGCTATATCCTGGTATCCTGGTAAGAAGTTTAAAATAAAAAAGACCCAGCAGTGTTTTTATTTTTTGGTTTTGGATTTTTTATTTTTTTTTAAGAAGCTGTAAGTATCGGGCTTCGGTTTCCAGGTCTGACAATATGGTAAACTAAATTTACAGGATCCCCTTCTGACCGAAACCATATAAAAATGTGGGACAAAATTAAATGGAAAAATTAAATTGGGAACATTGAACTAGAGCACTAAGAGGAAGAGCTAAAGCCCAAGTGACCCATACATATGCGAGACACAAACATGCACAAAACAGCTAAGGACTGGGGTTTTCACATCCCCGTGGGGGATAGAAGATGGAGATCCAGCTGCATGGGAGGCAGAGGGTTGGAATGAAGCCCTTGTGAGCCCCACATAAGGCCAACCTCTCAAAGGTCTCTTTCCTCCACAAATGAGATCTCTGTCCATTGAACTACAGTCGAGGCAAAGAAGCTTGCTTTTGCTCAGGGCTTTGATAAGAAAACAAAAATTACCCCATGATATAGATAAATTCAATCCTGTACCATATGCAAGTACAAAGTCCAAATTTACACCACCTCTGGGTTACAGAAATCCTAAACAGAGAAATTAATGTAAAATCTGGCCCAGGGCCAGTGAAACCCCTGTGTCATTTGGTCAAATCAGGCACGATATCACTCTGTAGATTCTGTAAGGGCACTTCCATAACCCTGAATGCAGGGAAATCCCACTCAAATAAATAAAATGATAACCACAACTAAAACAACATCACCTGAAGATGGGCTTACAGGGAAAAAAAAAAAAAAAAGGCCAGGAAAACATTTCATCATCAGGCACAATAAGGAGGTTTAACACCCATGAGATACTAAAATTACCTGATAGAGTATAAATGTATTTAAATGACTAAAAAAGAAAAGGGAAGGAATAAAAGTCATATTAAAAGAACAAGACAGGGGTGCCTGGGTGGCTCAGTGAGTCAATCGTCTGCCTTCGGCTCGGGTCATGATCTCAGGGTCCTGGGATCGAGCTCCACATCGGGCTCTCTGCTCAGTGGAGAGCCTGCTTCCTCCTCTCTCTCGGCCTGCCTCTCTGCCTACTTGTGATCTCTCTCTCTGTCAAATAAATAAATAAATCTTAAAAAAAGAACAAGACACATTACGAAAAAAATAAAGTCAGGTTTGAAAAAGAACCAAATAAAACCAGGGAAATGAAAAACAAAACAAAACAAAACGCAGTCATTAAAATTAAAACCCAGAGGCTAAATGATACAGCAGATTATGTGCAGCTGAAGCGAGATCTAGGGAGCTCAAAGATAGGTTTGAGCAAATTTCCCCTAATGTAGCTCAGGGAGATAAACGGAAAAATGACAGATGTATTAAAACAAAGGTGGACAGACCCAGAAGAGCCTCATTGATCTCATGGCAATTTCAAAAGACAAGAATGGGGGAGAGGAGATACTTAAGAAAAAAAGTTGTAAAAGCTCTCTGAGTGTTAGTTAGTGTTAGTTTCCCTTAGTCTTCTCAAGATCAATCCTTGGGAAGCTGAAGAATGAAGAGATAAGATTCGGTGGATGAAAAGCAAGACTTGGGCGGTCATCCCTGGGGAGAACCGCGCTCTGTCAAGAAGTCCACTCTCGGGTGGCAGCGGGAGAACGAGGGCAAGCACTCTGTCCCAGCAAGTGTACAGTGTGGAAGACTGCATTATTGTTCCTAATTCTTTGTCCCTCATCTCCCGGCCCTCGCTCTGAACTTTCTAGTACTTCCCAGTGAAGGCAAACTGTTGAGACGCGGCCCCACATACCCCAAGGCGCAGACTCGGATCCAACCTGCAGCGTGAAGCCACGCCCAGCTGAGTGCAGGCTGGATCTGCCGACACCCTGTAGTGTGTTTATTTTGGGGGGAAAGGACAAAACAATACCCTTATGTTGGAGAAGCCTGGCAAAACCTTTATGCTGGAGAAGCCTGGCAGACTGCCTTGGTCAGAGGACCACCAACATGGGGCCAGGGATAAGAACAGACCCATCAGAGCCGGTGGGACACCTGTCCGGGAGGACTCAGCATCCCCAGACATGAGGAGCTCAGGGCGCAGGCTCAGAACCAACCTGCAGCGCGAAGCCACGCCCAGCTGAGTGCAGGCTGGATGTGCGGTCACCCAGCTGATACCCAGACCAGGAGCAGGAATAAATTCTTGCTTTAAGCTGCTGAATTTTCCAACGTCTTGTTAATGCCGCATGATGCGGCAACAGTTACCTAAAACATATATTATCTCAACAGATTTTCCAACTCTGAAGTAGTCATTGTTGCTCATCTCCGAGTTAAGGAGACTCAAAGGCTTTAAGACGCAAGAAGCAATGCAGCTTGCCAGGGTCACCCAAGGGAAAGTTCAAGAACGGAGGCTTACTCCGTACTAAAGCCTCAGCTTCTAGCTTTTATACTGGACTGCTCTCCGCCTATATTTGTTGGCTGAAGGGATGGACGAACAGACAGATGAGTCACAACCCATCTCCTGGGGCCAAAACATCAGCTGCACTCACTGAAATCCACACTCAGGGCCTGACTGCCTTCAGGCCAGAACAAACTCACCAATGCACCCAAGGAGGCTCACTGCTCTTGGATGGGGTGTCTGGTGCACAAGGAGCTTACCCAGGAAAATGAATCCTCTCCATGCCAGGGGAGAAAAAGGCAGTAAAGTAGAAAATAATCACAGCCTGTCAGACTCCTTGGCATGCTGATGATCTTCATGGTCCAGCAGATGGTGTCAAGGATGTGACCCCCGGAGGCTCACAATAGGCAGCTGGCGGAGGCCTCATCTAAATGGACGGCACGGAGTCCCACAGCTGATCCGTGTCTTAGTGCACGGTACTTAGCAGCTGCCGGAGCATGGTTTGACTGGTAGAGCTCCCCTTCTGAACCACTGGGATGCTAAATAATTAATTGCCGTGTTCTACTTGGGGTGGGAACAGACAGACCCTTCCGAGAGGTTACGGAGGGTGCCCTGCTCAAGCAGCAGAGTATAAAGATGTCCAGACCCTCAGCCCTCCCTGCGATTTGCCATCTCAAAACAAATGGAAATAAAATCAATGATAAAATTAAAATATTTGAGACTTGGATCCTGCTTTTGATTTCACAAAATACTTTAAAATTTATTTCTGGTCCAGTAGGGGAAAAAAAAAAAGAGAGAGACAAGGATATGAACAGTGTGTTCAGAGAAGAACAAATACAAACAGATAATAAACATATGAAAAGATGTTTGGCTGCACTGATAATTAAAGAAATGCAGATAAAAACAACAATGAAATAGTGTTGTTGTTTTTTTCTTCCCCCACCAGGCTGACAACAATGGAAAAACCTGAAAATTTCCAGTATGTCCCTCTAGGAAAGGGGCACTCTCAGCTTCTGCCAATAGGCATGACATTTTGCAGGACAACTTGGCAATCTGCACCGAAATTTTACTTTACCTACTTGTTGGTATCAGTTCTATTTTTCAGAATTGATTCTCTAGTTATCCTCCTAAATATGCTTAGATGGGCAATATACAGAATTCATAGAGTTCAAAATATAAAGAACATCTAGTTCAAAAAACAAGAAAGACTTGAGTGTCTGTGGGCAGAGGAGGAGGCTAACCCCTCTGGTACATTCCAACTCTGTAAGGACATGAGTTCTCTAAGGATCGAGAACAAAACATCTAAATACACATCAAGGCAAAAACACAAATGGGCAGACAGTGGATAAAATGACGTCTCTGGTATAAATAAAACATGGCCCTCCTTTTTTTTTCCTTCTGGAAAAATACCAACAAACTCTTTCAGAGTGGTGACCTTTGGAGAGTGGCAAGGAGGAGCCTCAGACGAGTTACCTGTTCTATCTTTCTGTACTCTGCACTTTCTGACCATGTCCATATATTCTTTTTTTCTTTAAGTTAATAGGAGTTATCTGGGTGGTGAGACTTAAAAGATTTTTTGTTTGTTTGTTTTCCTTTCCCTTGGACACATGAAAGATCTAATAAATGATAAGACTTAGTATAATACTATGTGTTGACTCTAATGTACACCAGGAGCAGGCAAACCGGGGTGGGGGGGTGAAGCAGGGGAGGCCGGGAGCGCCATGCCCCCCACGCCAGTGGAAGCAAACCTGTGCACTGGGAAGTGCACGGCAGGGGGGACTTTTTGAATCCCTGCCTGGGTTCCTTGGAAAAAGCCCAAGCTGTTCTCCTTGGGGGACAACCGGAAAAAGAAGGAACTGGGACTTGGAAGGTGAACAGAAGATGGTGGATTTCACAGTAGAACAGATGCTGTCATGTGCAGCCTTGAAAACCTTGAAGGAGACCAGGGAAGGTCTCGAGCTACTGGAAGGACATTGTGCTGCTGGGAGAGCTGTGGAAGGATCCCCCTGGGCTGATAGGGGCCCTCTGGGCTGGGGAGCATGATCAGGGGCCCCAGGGGTGACAGTGCTGGAGGCCACTGTGGAGGGGCAGACATGGTACAAATCTTGCAGGTTGAGAAGGAAAAAGAAAGGCACCTGCTCTTTTCCATCTCAACTGTCCAAGTGTATTTTCCCACTGAACTCTCCACTGAGAAGAACAGCGAGCCCTCTCTCCTTTACCACTCAAGGCCCAGCACACAGTTGGGCGCATCTGGGGACCAAAGGGAATGCTGACACCATCTGCTCTTTCTGGCCTCCCACTTTTCTGACACATGCTTTGCATCTCACCCTGATCCCTGCAAGACCCCAGCCAGGTATCCGCTGGCAGAGCCTGGGTCTGCCTGCAGAAGTGATTTACACATGCAAAGAAGTTCAAAGAACTCCTGGGAAGGCTGACCTATTTCACCAGTTCTATGATATCTGAGCAATAAAGATTCATTTGACTCTATTAGATCAAATGTAGAAATAAAATTAAAATTAATTAAAAACTACAGCATACAGCTCCTTACAAAAACACCTTTGATGTGCATTCAGCATATCCAACAGCCACAGTTAGAGAAGGCAATGAGGTTTCAATTATCCCAGCTACTGGCGGAAAGAGATAACATGGATAAAAGACATCCACAGATAATCAACATTTAAAAATCCTTTATTCTTTCTCTCCATTTCAACTTCATTCTTAACATGCTATTGTGAGAACCTACAAGGAGTGTTCAGATTTGCTTAGTCTTCTCTCTTCTGCCCCTTTTCCTAAGAGGGAGAGGTGTTAATAAGGTAAGGAAGACAAGTAGCCCACACTGAGAACCCACCGTTTGGTCAGGACAGGGCTGGGCTGGACATTCTCTGTCTGCCCCTCTAGCTTCTTTCTCTCCCCTTTCCTATGATACTCTGGACTCCAGAAGGCTGACCTTTGGGGTGTTATCATCGATTTCCCTTTCCCTCTGATATCTGGTTGGATTTAACCAGGAGGAGGCACCAGCCTCAGCCTGGGGTAATTATTCTGCTCCCCCCCACCCTCTCCTATCCCTGCCAGGCTGTGATTGGCAGTGGTTTCTTCCTTCTTCCTAAGGCCACGGCTCCTGTCCAGCCTCCTCTCCTGCAAGTACAACTCTTTCCCATTTAGGCCTACAGATGGTAATGGTTCCTTGCTGTTGCTAATTCTGGTGTGTTGCACTATCCCTTGTTCATCTCCCGAGACACAGACCTTTACTAAACTCTTCCTCAATTACCCCACTGGAGAGTGTTACGAGTTCCCTGCACATACCACCGATCGTTTCATTTAGTATACACATTTCCCAGAGGAATAGACAGCCTTAAAGAGGACAGCTGATTTGTCTATGGTCACGCCTCCAGGAATTGTTAAACTAGAATCCCAAGCTGGGGCTGTCCAACCCTGAAGCTTAGAGAGCTGACAACTTGACCGCTAACTAGAGCCATCAGTGAGAATTTGCAAAATGATGCTAAAATGACATAACTGCTTAAAAATTCCATCTCAGAGTCAAAAGAATTAGAAGGCTAGGTCTTTAAGAATGTCCATGACAGGTGTGTCTGGATGCGGTAGGAATCCTGCCTTCCATCAGGTACTTTGCCTCTTGGAGTCCAGCTCCTAATGTCCTGCTCCTGGACTCTGAGCCTCACACTGGCCACCTTCAGATTTCAGGACCTCCACCAGGCTGTCAGGCTTTCTGGGAATGGGGCTTTTGGCGACAAGAGGGAAGCGCGGTTAGGTAACTAATCAACCATCTCGATCTCCATTCATCCATCCATCTGGTCACACGACAGTTTCTAAGGGACAGTTCTGTTCCAGGCCCCGCAGGGTTGCCAAGATGCTCAAGACATGGCAGGACATCCAGACAGGCCGCTATCATATGCTGTGAAGAGATCCGTAGAGGGTGAGGTGTAAGGGCAGCCGAGGCTGCCTCACCAAGCTGGGATCAGTGGCAAAGTCTCCCAGGAGAAGGCAACCCCTGAGTTGCATTTTAAAGCGTGAGGAGGAGTTAGTGTGCTGTGGAATGGGAGGCAAGCAGCAGGCAGAGACAGACCAGACAGAGGAGGCAGTGATGTGCATGCCATACTGGACGTTCAGTGTTTCTGAGAACAGGATGCACCTGGGTGGCAGGAGACAGGCTGAGAAGGCACATAAAGACCAGTTATGACAGCCCTCGTTCAGTAGACTCAGGAACTAGGCCTAAGTAATGAGACGAGCACCCAGGGACCAGGCCAGTCAAGAAAGCTGGATACTGTCTCCCGAAGAAAACATGTTATACCCTCTTAAGTAACTGATGTAAAATGTTTTCACTCTCCAGGAGCAAATACCATAGTTTAATGAATCTCGATAGACCAATCGCTCAGGATGCTGTCCCCCGATCTCGCCAGTTCAGATCAGGATTGGATGGAGGGCCCGAAGCCCTTCCAGCCTGCAGGTGCAAAGGTCCTCAGCTGGAAGGACAGAACGGCAGGAGGAGTCACAGGCCAGCTGGCAAAACACCGGCCACAGGTGCTCCCTGAAGCCCAACAGCAACCACAGCGAGCAAATATTGATCCACTCGCTTCTGTTCACCTGCACCTTTTCAGGGTAGAGGGTGAGGGGCACTCAGCTAACGCGAGGAGAGTAATCAAAAGGAAAAGTTGACGTGGGTCTTCAGCACATGGGTTGCCAGACCATCTGCCAGCCAGGCCGTCCCAAGTAGAAGCTTCTGGAATGAAGGAAAATACACAGGCTACCAGGGCAGATCATGCAGACTCTCCAGCAGACCATAATCAAGGCCACTGCATGTGCTGTTCAGAAGGGAAAACCTCAAACTGAACTTGAGACCAGAGAGCATCCCAACTCCGCAAATGCTATCATTAAAAATCATCACAGATAATGTGGTTTTAATTAGAAGGGTTGAGATATTGGCAAGTGTTCAAAAGACCTGTTGTCTGAGAATCCGCTAGCATCGTGGGTGCAAATAGCCTGCAGAATGCGAGCCTGCTCTGGCAGAAAACTTCCAGCCTTCTTGCAAACACCTGTGATTGGAGGGGGTTGCTCGATTCATGGTACAGACCGAGCAGAAGGAAAATCTAGGGTTAACCTCCTTATATTAACGAGGAGATGGAGGAGAAGGGTGTGGTGGCTTGTCGTGTGCCGAGGTAGGAAGGGTTTTAGAGTCAGACCAAACAGGCCTCTCTACCAGCTACCAACGGTGAGACTTTGGCAAGACATGTAACCTTTCTGAGCCTTGATTTCCTTGGGCATCAAATGGGAACAGCTGTACGTATACCCCCAGGAGTTATAGGAAAGAGTAAGTGAATTCATGCCTCTAAACACTAGCACAAGTGATCTGGCATGAACTGGATGCTCAGAAGGCATTGACTTTCTCCCCTTTAACTGCTGCCCTGAGCTGGGGTATCAGAACCCCAGTCTTTATGAAGCCAAAGGCTAGCGCCCTTCAACAATGCCACACAACCTCTCATCCTTGGCTGACAAGGACTGGGACAGGGCTTCATTTCACAAGGGTCAAGTCTGCCTTGATCAAAAGGGGCCATGACTCACAGAACACCAGTTTCCAAAAGTGAGAAGTTTCCTGCTTCTATCTCTAAATCTCATCCCCCTCCTGCCCTAGGGAATCTTTCCTAGCAGTGACTCCACTAAATACCAGTAGACGGCCAGGCTTCTGAGCACATCACCTAATCCCCGTCTGCGAACAGAGCCAGGGGACTCGGGCAGATGCCGTTATTTCCACCAGGAAGACTCAGGAAAAGGGGCATGTCGTTGGCTCCCCAGCTCCCAAGAAGGATGGGTCTGTCGGTTATTCATGTGGGCTGCCCCTTTCTCCAGAGAAAGGCAAATCTTCACTCTCATCTGACATGAAACAAGCCCCAGATGGACAGTCCGAAGTCAAGGCTCAGTCCTTGCTCTACCACCTACTAGCTGTGTGGCCAGGACTGGTTTTGTCACTTCTCTGGTCCATTCCAAAGTGCCAATGACTGAACTTACGTGGTCCACAAATACAGACTAAAGTGTGCTGGGCCTTGTGTGCATTACTAGAAATAGGAGTAAGATTTATACTTGGGCTTTGAGGAGCTCATTGTTCTGAAGAAAGTTGGAGGGTGTTCCTGGAACAGTAGTAGTCACGCAGTCCTGAGACTACTGCTTGGCTCGAAGGAGGGGGTGGCCAATTGTGTACCTGCCCAGACTACATTGCACAGCTTGGCTGAGGATTGAACAACGTAAGGGATATAAACTGTAAAGTGCTACTTGAAAGTAAACTAGTATTCATTCATCATCCATCCACTCTCTCATCCATCCAGTCACCCATTTCATTCTTTTTAAAGAATTTATTTATTTATTTGAGAGACAGAGCAAGAGAGAGTCAGAGAGAGAACACAAGGCAAGGGGAAAGGCAGAGGGAGAAGCAGACTCCCTGCTGAGCAGGGAGCCCGATGCGGGGCTTAATCCTAGGATCCTGGGATCTGAGACGAAGACAGATGCTTAAGTGAGCCACCCAGGTGCCCCCATTCAGCCATTCTAACAACAAACATTTAGTGAGTGCCTACTATGCACTAAGCACTAGGTATCGGACATATATCAGTGAACAGATGAAAACCCCTGCCTTTCTGGAACTACATTTTAGTGAAATCAACCATCCCTCTATCCCATCCATCCACCCGTCCCATCCATCCATCCATCCATCCCATCCATCTATCTATTCCATGCATGTATCCATCCTTCTATCCAACCATCCATCCATCCCCATAAACTATTAATTCAATCAGCAAGTATCCATCAAATACCTACTCTGCACTGGCCACTACACTGGGTGCTAGGAAGGAATTAAGAGAAAAAACAGACAAGAACTGTCCTTGGTTGTCATGTACTGTGGTTACCCAGGCAAGATCCCTGGGTCTGTGCCACCTTCTCGGGGCCCACATGCAGAAGATGACCAGTCCTACCCTGAACCATGCCATTCCTCTCTCTCCTTGACCAAGAAGACAATTGGGCTAAGAAAATGATGTGTTTTGAACCTGGAATGTCTTTTTCTTGGAAGCAGAAGAAAGAAAAAGGAGAAAACAAGACCACTTTCAAAGAGCAGCCAGATTGGTTTGTAATCACCTGGGCTCAAGTGGCTATTCCTGAATGACAAATCGCCATGAGGCACAGGAGCCACTGCTTCTCTCTGCCCTGGGCTGACAGGTGTGGAGAAGGAGGCCAGCTCCTGGGTAATTTCTGATACGAGTCATGCAGACTGGACTTTTGAGTATGGGAAATTTCCTAGTCAACACCTCCCCTTCTGCTGAACCCATGCCCTAACACCTCAAGCCTGCATCCCAGCATAAGCAATGCCTGGCAGTGGATCTCTGCAAGGGAGCTCAGCCTCCTTGGGCTGTAGCAAGAGGGCCTAGCAGAGCTGCCTTCCTGTTTCTGGTGTGGAGGAGTCCAGTAAGCTGTACCAAGCCCTGTGCCAGGGCCTGCGGGACAGATACCACTTAGCCACCAGCTGTGTTCCTGGTCTTGTGCTAAGGCCTATTCCCATGCAGAGTTTCATTTAATGCTCCATCAACCATCCCAGAAGTGCTAGAGAGTGGGTATGTGTTTCTTGGGGTGATGAAAATGTCCTAAAATTGATGGTGATGATGGTTTCACAACTCTGTGAGTCTGCTACAAGCCACTGTATTGTACATGGGTGATTCATGAATTATAATTCAATAGAGTGGGGTGCCGGGGTGGCTCAGTCGTTAAGCATCTGCCTTCGGCTCAGGTCGTGATCCTAAAGTCCTGCGATCAAGTCCCATATCAGGCTCCCACCAGGGAGCCTGCTTCTCCCTTTCCCTCTGTCCCTCTCTCCACTCGTGCTATCTCTCTCTCTGTCAAATAAGTAAATAAAATCTTGAAAAAAATAATTAAACAAAGCAAGGTAAAGTGAAGCTGTACCATTCAGATGGAATCATTTGAATCCATATTTTCTAATTCAAGGCCTAAGTCTCTATCCTTTGTTACTAAATAATAAAATGCAGCTCCTGCTCTTAAGATGTTTGTTTTCTGATAGGGAAGAGAAGCCAAAGACTCAAACTATTTACAAATACAGGATGGAACAGGGTACGTGCTCTACGGGAGATTTAAGCAGGACCACAGGAGGTGGTCGGAACCAGCTCAGACGAGCATGGATTGCAGGGCTCCTAAGTTGTGCTGGGAGTGCAAACCTTCTGGCCCCTTCCC
The DNA here is from genome assembly GCA_004024625.1 of Mellivora capensis. NCBI lineage: Eukaryota > Metazoa > Chordata > Mammalia > Carnivora > Mustelidae > Mellivora > Mellivora capensis. The sequence continues at coordinate 12,488 of PISX010008383.1, read as the reverse complement.
TTTCGGTACACAGGTCAGATCACACACCTAGCTCCAGGACAGGGGACAAATCTGCTTAAGCAGGAACCTCAGACTTTGTAATAAGAACCTTAACACACATATGGTGCTTATAATGGACCAGATACCCTTCCAAAGGCTCCAGATACAATAACTTCTTGATTCTGCTGCACAAGGCTAGAATGTAGGTCACTATCACCCCAGTGAGGCCTGGAAGTCAGAGAAATGAAGTAACTCACCCAAAGTCATATAGCTAGTAAGGGGCAGAGCTGCGATCCCAGCCCTGGTCTTCTGGCTGGAATTCATATTCACAACCTCTACACAAGGTGGCTAATGGGTTCCTTTGGGATCCCGTCTCACTTCCACTGCTTCTGCTCTGTGCCCTCCTTCCCTGAGACCTAATTCCCTAAGGCTGCTGGGGTTGGAGTTACCCTCGTGGTGAGTGGCCACATTACAGAGTGGTAAGCAATGTAGGCTACAATTAAGCATGACCCTTAGAAAACAGAAGAGAGGAGAGGAAGGGTCCCAACCAAGGAGCCAGGGGCTGGGGTTCTGCGTGCAGCTCTCCCACCAAGTCCTAGCACTCCTTGCTCCTCTCCAGGCCTCATGTTTGTCCCCTGTGAAAGGGGTTTAGGGGACTTTCCAGCTGCCTTTTGCCCTAAAACCCTAGGGCCCTCAGTCCACAGCCTGGTACCCCACTCAATTCACTGTCTCGGGGCTGCTCTCTGATTTCGAGTCCCGGATGCGTGCTGTCCCTGTGACCTTCCTGACACTCAGCATCCAAGGAGTCCCCCTGACCACACAGATTTGGGGCTGTGCTGCCCAGTGGCCTTGCTCATGTTTGACTCATGTTTGACACCTTTGCCCAACCTACCAAGGAAATAGCCACTCCTTCCTAAATATCACTTTCTGTACTGACCGTGCCCCACTCATACTAGGGGGCTCCGTCATTATTTATGAACGAATGAAGGCCTTCAACAAACTCTTATCACAAGGCTGTCATGACTGTTGACCGATTTGTCTTTCTACAGTGCTACGATTTCACAGATGCTTATGGTTTTTGTGCCAGGCCTCGCTCTGGATATATTCAGGATAAAATAATGGGACTGAATGTTCTAAAGAGGGTATACAATGAACATACAATGTTCAGAGTGGATTCAGGAAATCTGGGATGCACATCAGTGGGAGCTGCGGGGCCCACAGAGCCAATGCTGGAAGCTTAGCCAGGCTAAAAGGAGACTAAAAGCGTGGGACACACAACAAGGGCCACCAGAATTTGAGCTCCAGCCACCAGCAGCGCCTGCGGGGGAGGTCAGCATTGTGCCCTCCTCCCCCTCTGGGCAGGCCTGGGCTGGAAGTTCAGACACAGAGGTGATTCAGACTGTTCACTTTCCAGTTTGGCTGGCTCCGAACCTCTGAGACTAGCACTGTCCAATAGAACATTCTGTCATCATGGAAAATGTTCAATGGGCTGTTCAATATAGTACCAGTCACTTATAGAATTAAACACTTGAAATGTGGCTCCTGCAACCCAGGGACTGGAATTTTTATTTTATTTTAACTAATTTAAATTTCAATAGTCTATATGACCTTTTGGCTACTGCACTGGACCATACTGGGCTGGGCCTATGCAATACAGCGTGCCTGAATAGATCCAATCTTTCTTCTAGGTCACACACCTCTGAGCCCAGACCAGGCGGGGTACACGAAGACTGCATGCTGCTATGTTAGCAAGCCTTGCTCCTCCCTGATCCTGTCTCCAGCTCTGGCATCTCTGGGCTCTGGCCTCCATTCTGCCTTGGATGATCTATGGGCCTGGGGACCAGTTGTTGTGACTCCTTGAACAATTTCTTCACCTTGCAACCTCACAGGGTTGATGGAGAAAGAAAAAGGGAACCCAGATGGAAATGATCTGGTGTATCAAGGGCACCCAACAAGGCCTGGTGGCCTCCTGTGCTCCCTCTCTACTCTGACCGGTCCTATGACGTATTGGAATTCACACACTCTCAGCCGTCTGATGGCTCCTCCAGATTCCAACCTGCCTTTCCCTCTCGGGTGGCTTGGGTCTGAGCCCCACACCAGTGACCCCTGAGTGAGCGCTTCCCACTCTCCTTTGTGTTTGAGGGCCAGGCAAGGAATGCACGAAGAGTGAGCCGTGGGTGCCACAGGACCTGGTGGTTTGTTTACACATCTTAGGGGACTGTTTTTTTCTTGAGGAGGGATACTAGGGTATGGGGAGGGACGAAACTGTTTATAAAGCCCAGATCTTGGGGTGCCTGGGTGGCTGTCAGTTAAGCGCCTACCTTTGGCTTGGGTCATGATCCCTGGGTTCTTGGGATTGAGTCCCCATGTCATCGAGCTCCCTGCTCAGCAGGGAGTCTGCTTCTCCCTCTGCCTCTGCCCCTCCCCACTGCTCGAGCTCTCTCTCACTCTTCTATCTTAAATAACTAAGTAAATAAAAAGCCCAGATCTTGACAAAACAAAGCCTCTACCACCTCTCAAGTTTCTTCCTCGATCCCTAGAGAAAAATACAGGGGCAGGCCTCTGAGCTCCTCCAAAGAAAGATGTTACGCTGCCAACATTTGGTTTCTTATAACCCTGGGATGGATGAAAGCAAATCATGTGCGTGGTTCATGGAGACTCCAAAGGGGCCTGTGGAGGAACGTGAGACCATAACCCAGCAAGGGTTTTTTTTTATATTTTGAGAAAAATAGCCTTCAGGATAGATTGCTTTTTCTCCAAGCACAGATGGTGTGATGGAAGGAAAAAAGTCTCAGAGCTGGAAATCTGAAGTTGCAATGGTTTGTGAGCGCCCATAAGTACCAGGAAGCAGGCTTGCCCCTTCCCAGACAGGATGCGTCCCAGCTCTGCACTTGACTTGGAAGGTCTTGGGGGCTCAGTCTTCTCACCAGTAAAATGGGGCCAGTCATGATGCCTGCTTCCAGGGGCTGCTGTGCGGGAGAGGATGGAAAGGCGGGGACTTGTCAAGCTGTTCAGCACACTGTTTGCTGGTAGTTTCCTGTGTTCATCCAGGCGTCCTATTCACAGAGGCCAGCCGTTGATTGGACACACCAATCTGGACCTTTCTTTGAAAATTACCAGATTCAACAAAAACATCTGGCTCGGGGCAGGGAGCCCCCAAGGCAGAGGACGCCAGCCTTGATGATTAAATTACTACTATCCCGGTATCAACTCTCGCTGAAAACAAATTTTGTAAGTGTAAACTGCTCGTTCCACCCCTTTCCCCCAACGCTTTGAAGCTCGGTCTCTTTCCCACCCCCATTTCCTCACTACAGCAAGAAGAGATGCTTCGGAAATGAGACCCCAAGCTGTACTTCTGAAAGCGATTTAAGAAAGAATGTGTGACACAGTGAATGGTAGAAGCAGCTCGGTGCATTTGGTTTTCAGGGAGAGAGACACTTGGATTCAAACCCCAGCTGTGTGATCCTGGCCAAGTTCCTTAACATCTCTGAGCCTTATACATAGCTCAGCTATAACGGAGGGATGACAAAAGCTACGTGGAAGGGTATTTTAGGAATACATGGGGTGACACATAAAGGTAACTGATATTGAAGATATCAGTTCTGATATCTTCTGAATATGAAGATGCTTCATATTCTCTGAGTTGAGTCACACTGAATCGGTGCATACTATTCCTCGAGCCACCCCCTCCCCCAGCCCCTTTGGTGAAAGTTCAGCTTTTCTAGATCTCCCTGAACCACCCTCCCAAGCACAACATTCTTTTCCAATCGGCTCAGTGGTGAGAGGAAGATGGAAAGCATTTGGCCAGAATGCCAACCTCATTAGCTCCCCTGTCTCTCCATCTGCTATCTATCAGGAGCCCACTGCAGGGAGGCAGGTGACTAGTACAAGCCTGCCCCTTTCCTTTGCCTCTGGGGCAATGTGTGTCTGTGCAAAGCCACCCACAACCATGGGCCCCTGGCAGAGCTTAGCCCTGGTGACTTGTAGCCAGAGCAGGGGCTGTTCTGGGCTCAGAAAAAGAGAGCTGAAGTTCACAGCCAAGTCAGAGGCAGCAGCCAGGCCCAGCTGGCCTCCTCTGTAGGTCCAGAGAGAGTCTGAAAACCTGCAAATGACACAGCACATGCAGTGGTGTAAGGAGGTCGTTAATCACAGTGAAGGGATCCCTGATGTAAATGTTCCCTTATCCCCTAAGGGCACTGAAGACATTGCTTGATTTGTAAAAGGGACATCTCCACTCTAGTTGTTCAGGAACGTGCAGTATGCAGGAAGTAAGGCACAAGAAGTCCATGTAGACGGCGAATGCTCAACAAATGCGAGCTGTTGTTATCACACCAAACAGATGCTGTGAACTCTGCGCGTGTGGCTGGTAGGACTCGGATTTGGCTCTGAGTTTCCTGGCAGCCAGATCAGTTTCACCGTTTCCAGTGTCTACAAGGGCACGCACGATGCTAAACCAGATAGAGTGCAACCATTGCTGGTACTGAAACCAGAGAAGAACATCCTCCACCAGCTCTCGTAGGCTAGACACTGGATAATGTGAGGAAAAAGAAAAGGTGTTGGGGACTATCCCCCCAGGAAATGCAAGGGCCAGCTTCCTCAAGCTGACAGTAGCCCTTACTTATCAGTGTCTGTGCAGAAACCGACCCCCCCCCCCCCAGGTATCAGGGCCGCAAAAGGATGGCCAAAATCACTGTTCCTCATCCCAAGCCACCAGCACCCCACATTCACTTTTCGTCTTTTTGTTTTGTTGGCAAAGGAATTAGAGTATTATTAATCAACCAATCAGTCAAATAAGCCTCATTACCATTAAAGAAGAGAAAGTAAGCTTTATTTATGCAATTATAAGGCATTTAAAAAACAAAGAGATTATTATTAATACTTGAGCCTGGCAATCTTCCCAGAGTGGTAAACCGACAAGGGCTTTGTTCTCGAAGAGGCAACACGGTGGTTATAGATTCCTGACTCTACATTCCAAACTCCTGGTGTACATAATGCTTCCTGAAGGTTCTGGAAGGTTCTTAAGGCTCCTTTGCCCTCAGTGCTGTTTGGGGAAAACAGCAGTCGATTGAGAGTTAGGAGGCTGGCGTACTCTGTGACCCTGGATGAAACAAACCCCTCTCTGGGCTGTGGGTTCTCAGAGTAGCATGTTAGAAAGTGAACCAAAATCACTGCACAGAGCTTTTAAAAAATACATGGTCCCCATCCCTATCTCAGACCAACTGAATCACAATCTCTGAGGGTGGGGCCCAGAAACTGGTGTATTTCAAAAGTGCTCCAGTCTGGGGATTTCTTAAAGACATCTGACCCAGGGATCTTAAACACCTGTGTCTGCAGCGGGCCCACAGATAACGTCATGAGTGATGTGGACCAGGTATGGAGCAAGAAATGCTAAACTGATAAAGGGTCATAATGTTTAGAAGACACGGTACAGGGAAATTCAAAGAGCCAAATCCAAAGTATCTGCCAACCGTATGGCCTTGAGGCCCCAGTTTGAGATCCCTAATGAACAGACAGACCCCAATCCCCCACAGGTGGCTAGCTTACGGCCTGAAATGCAAAGAAGGGCACGCTTGCTGGCAACACACACGGTTTCTTGTCTGAATTCACACTGAAAGCTCCAGGCCTGGAGCAGGCCTTCTATAAATGCTGTGTGTGGGGATGAACGTGCAGTCCGGTGAGTCCAGGTGGGGGGTGGGGGAGCCCGATTGCCCTGGCTTCTACAGAGTTTAGGGGTCTAGCTTGCACAGGCTGCATGCAGCTACCGAGCCCTTGAAGCATGGCTTGTCCGAACTGATACATGTTGTACGTGCAAAACACACTACACGGGTCAAAGAGTGAGCATCAAAATAGGAACTTAAAACTTTAATCAATAAATTTTTATATTAACTACATGTGGACACAGTGTCATATTTTGAACATACCGTGTTAAATAAAATCTATCATTAAAATTAATTTCACCTGTTTCATTTTTGTTAAATGTGACTATCAGAACATTTAGAATATTGTATTTATAAAAGTGCTGCTCTGAGACATTTGGCTTTAATTTTTTTTCTTGCATGCATCCATGCCTTCCTCGTCTGTGATGTTTTTTCAACATTTTTCTCCACCGATTAACTCTATCCTACTCTCTTTGTCTAGTATGATGATAAAGTGGAAGATAGGGAGGGACTGGGGAATGCAGATAAAAAATTCGTCTTTCTCTGGGCTGAGAGGATACAGCACCTATTCCCATGTGCCATCCTCTGCCCTCTGTGACTCCTTGGACATGACCGTAGCAACTATCTCAGTGCCCTCCCCCAAAGATTTCTTCAGTCTGGCTGCCCTTCTTATTTCCCACTCAGGGAATTGTTACTCATCCTTTAAGACCCAAGTCAAATGCCACCCCTTCTCTGAAGCCCTCCCTGGTCTCCCAGCTAGAATAAGGAGCATCCCATTGGCCTCTCCCAGCACTTGGCTCAGATCTCTATTGTAACACTTCTCCTAGGAGTATCTGTGATCTTCTGACCAGTTGGTCTCCTTCACTAATACTTCTTGAGTGCAAGGGTGACCTCCTCTTCTTTGTGTTCCTGAGGTCAGACTTAGGATCTGACAATGCTCAGCAAATGTTGGCTGAATGGATAGATCTTCCTCATCAAAGGGAAGTATCTTTTTTTTTCCCCCTCATCCCCTCAATAAAGGCTTACTGAGCATCTACTATGTACCACGCATACCAATCACAGTCTAGGTCCAGGGAACACAGCAATGAACAAAGCAGACAAAAATGCCTGCTCTCGTGAGCTTCCATGTTAGAAAGTACTTTGCTTCATTCTGATGCCGAGATGTTCAATAAATAATCACTGATGTTGTTGCCAAAGAAGAGGAACAACGAGCGGAGGGGGAAGGAGGGGGCTAAGCGCCTGTGCCCCAGAACCCATCCGTCTGAAAGGTACCGGCCCGTACATTTGCTACCAGTCTCACCAGAGACTTCCTTAACAGAGTCTTTACAACCTTCCACTTACCTTGTGTACTAAAGAGTTTAGGAGGTACAATAACAGTGTGACAGCACGTATTTATTGGTTCTGATAGAGACAGAGGAGGCTGGAGACTGGGAAGATTCTCACAGCCATCTAGAAAGACTAACTGGAAGAAGCAAAACAAAACAAAAATGGAAGCTTTTGCATTCATTCAACAAAAGCTCTCTGCCCTTCCATGGCAGAGTTTGGTGGGAGAGACAGGCCTCTACACAAATGAGGAACTCCAAGCCAGGGTGGGACAGAGGCTACCACTGTTGGCCGGCGGACATGCCCCTTGGCCAGCTCCTGGCAGCACCAAGCTCAGCCTGAACAGAACCAGCTCCTCGCCTTCTCTCCAGTCACAGAGAATGGCCCGTCATCTACCTACTCACTTCAGCCAGAAATGGGGAACCACCCTTGTCTCCCTCTCACCATCCCATGAAGTCAGTCATGCGTCTGGCCGGTTCTGCCTCTTGCACCCATCTGTCCAGCCCCCCGCCGCCCCGCCCGCACCAGCGTCCCGCCCACCGGCCTCACACACCCGCATGACTGCGGAGCCTCCTCACTGACCTCTGTGCATCTGCTCCCCACACGGCTCTCACAGAGCCTCACCCTGGTGTTCTGCAGAGGCTGCCCCTCCTGTTCAGACCCAGAGATGAAGGTCCTCACATGAGGAGGATATCAGACGGCAGCCCACAGTCTTAATTCTTTTTTTTTTTTTTTAATTTATTTATTTGTCAGAGAGAGAGGGAGAGAGAGAGAGCGAGCACAGGCAGACAGAGGCAGAGGGAGAAGCAGGCTCCCCGCCGAGCAAGGAGCCCAATGTGGGACTCGATCCCAGGACGCTGGGATCACGACCTAAGCTGAAGGCAGCCGCTTAACCAACTGAGCCACCCAGGCGTCCCCCACGGTCTTAATTCTAAGAGCTGCAAGGATGAAGGCTGATGCTGGGGAAGCTATCTAGAATGATGGAGGACATGTATGGAATCTGTTTTAGAGTCAGACACACGTGGCTTCCAATCACAAATCTGTTACTTCCCTGCTTTGTGACCAAGGAGAAATTACTTAACATCTTTAGTCCCTGGTCTCCTCATCTGTCAAAAAGGATCATCACACTTTCCTCCAGGGACTAGAGGCTCTTGGTCTATACACTATATGCCATAGAGAATCAATTATATGAGCCATATCTAGCACTCAGTCCAGTGTCTAACACATAATAAATTCTCAATAAATAGTAGATAGCTAAAAATATGATTTGCAGATAGTAGGTCTTTGTCTCCTTAGGGAATACCACCACTCACCCAGAATCTGGGTCCTGCCCCAGATAAGACACCTCATTACTGGAACATTCTAGATGTCCGTACAACCTTCTATAGATTGACCAGATTTTTTACCATGCCGAGATAACCTAACTCCCTCCTAGCAGAACCAAGATGGAAGATGCTTTTTGTTCCTATCATGTGAGTGCCAGGGATGTCCAGCCATTTAGGCTTTGAGTTTCTTAATATCATTGTAAAGAAGGAAATATAATCAGTTATAAAATTCCCAATGTTCAAGAGAAAAGAAACCAAGTGTTGGGACGCCTGGGTGGCTCAGTTGGTTTAGCGGCTGTCTTCGGCTCAGGTCATGATCCCAGCATCCTGGGATCGAGTCCCACATCGGGCTCCTTGCTCGGCAGGGAGCCTGCTTCTCCCTCTGCCTCTGCCTGCCACTCTGTCTGCCTGTGCTCACTCTCTCTCTCTCCCTCTCTGACAAATAAATAAATTTCTTACAAAATTAAAAAAAAAAAAAAAAAAAGAGAAAAGAAACCAAGTGTTTAAGAAAAGCACAAACCATTCTGGAACTGAGACCAGAAAGAACTTTCTCCCTTCTGAATTCAAAGAGAGAATTGGGGATAATATAGCCAACTTTTCCCCAAAGGGCTGGTTTGTAAATATTTCAGTCTCTCTAGGCTATCTGCTCTCCACTGCAGCACAGAAGCAGCTACACAGGCAATATGTGAATGAGTCTGATTGTTTCAATAAAACTTTATTTACAAAGAATCAGTAGCCAGCCCATGGGCTGTAGTTAACAGACTCCTGGTGTAACATAAGAAACCACATTCCAGTCGTCTGAACTCTGGGAACCTTAGTTCTCTCTACTAAACGATGCAAGTTTCTGGCTCAAGTGAGAAAATAAGTGAAATCAAGTACAGTTAATCCTCATTTGCAGAATATGTACTTGCGACTTTGTCTACTCGTGGAAATGCGTTAGTAACCTGCACATCTAGACGCATTGCACTCTTGTGGCCCTTCACGGCCATGCACGTGATGTAGAAATCTGAGTTTCCCCATGCACGCGTTCCCAGCTGAGGCTGAACAAGGCAACGCTCTGGGTTCTTGTTACAGCTCTCCTACTGTAAACAAGTATCCTTTTCGCGGTCTATTTAGTGCCACATTTTTCACATTTTTGTGGGTGATTTTGCTGTTTAAAATGGCTCCAAGTGCAGTGCTGAGTGCTATCTAGTGCCCCTAAATGAGAAGGCTAGGATGTATGTGCCTTACAAGAAAATACGTGGATTAGCTAAGCTCCATTCAGGCATGAGTTATAGTACCATTAGCTGTGAGTTTGGTGTTAATGAATCAACAATATATATTTTAAAAAGGTGCTTTTACACGGAAATACGCAGGAGATTATGTATTGATCGGCTGATGAAAATGTTCTGACCAGAAGCTGGCAGGAACCTCGCTCTCCCCTTCTCTAGAGGCAATGGTTCAGTCTTCAGTAATTCAGCATTCGTGGCCACTTGATAGAACGGAACTGCTGGGATCAACGAGAACCGCCTGGATATAAACATGCTGTCCTTTTTTTTTTTTTTTAAAGATTTTAATTATTTATTTGACAGGCAGAGACAGCAAGAGAGGGAACACAAGCAGGGGGAGTGGGAGAGGGAGAAGCAGGCTTCCTGCTAAGCAGGGAGCCCGATGTGAGGCTCGGTCCCGGGACCCTGGGATCATGACGTGAGCTGAAGGCAGGCGCCCAATGACTGAGCCACCCAGGCACCCCTAAACCTGCTTGCTGTCCAAGGTAGTAGCTGTGACAACGCTGGTACAAAACTCTCAGTTAATACGGATGCTGTGACTATGATATTCTTACTGGTTAATCATGGGAGCCGTATTTCCTCGTACTGCAATAATGCTATTACTAATTAACCATGCTACTTTAATTCTGTGTGTATTATTTAACAAGAGGGCCATAGTGTGAGACTGTTAATAAGTGGTTGTACCAAAGTCAGCCAGCGAATGTGTCCACAAGTTCTTTTTCCCTTGCCTTCCTGAAGGCAAAATCCCCCAAATGAAGCCTTCCTACAGACTAGGTCCCAGGGGCTTCTGGAGACAGAAAGCAGAGAAAAGCTCTCTCTAGAGCAGTGATCTGGGGCAAAGCTCGGAGCAGCTCCTTTGGGGACAGGGTAGGGGGCAGAGACCTGTAGCCAGTGGGACCTTCTGTCTGTGCCCACTCCTCCTCGGGACCCTCCCCTGCCCTGCTGGCTGAGCAGACTTTGGGAAGAAGCAACCACACTCCTAGCTGCCCTAGTTAAAATGCCAGCCTGGTATTTATTTGTTTTCTCCCAGACAGATGCCAATTATGGGAGGCTGGGGAAAGAGACAATGGCCCAGATCTGATTGACAATGGCTGCAGAACAAGGGGCCTCTGTGGCATGTTTAATGAAAAGGCCCCTATGTTTTTATTGCGTCTATTTGGTTTTAGAGTGTCATTTAAAGAAACAATTCAACCAGCAGGATTAACGGCTTCTGGGCTTTCTCTTCTCCCTGTGGCTCAGTGGGTGTCCTCTCACCCCATTTCCCTTCCTCCCTCTCCTCTAGCAGGTTTCTTCCCAGACCTTCCTGGTCCTCCCAGAGAAGTCAGGGCCTGTGCACAGTTCCCCCAGGCCAGGACTCTGCAGAGGCTCCTGGATTTGTCTCCAGAGCAGGCTCTCCTCATCCTTATGGCCAGCATCTTATCCCTTGCCTGGCCACCCACAAGAGCCTCTATGCTTGCATGCCTCAGATGTTCATGACCTAGAAGGTTCCTTCCCCTCAGGAGGCTTTTAGACTCACGGAGGGCAGGTTGGGGTCGTTAACAATGAATCGGGAATAGAACAGGTCCTTAGTGCTGGAGGCTGTCCAGGATGATCCCCCAGTGATTTTACTCCCTTTGCTACTTTGTAGACAAAGTGATTTAGTTTCTAGTCCCATAGTCCAATTACCAAATTGTACGATACGTGAATGGTATCCAAATAAAGCTGCTGATACATATTTTGAAAATCTAATTACCATACTTCCCTACTCAAAACTCCTAAAGGACTTGGTATCATCCACATAGGATCAAGTGCAAACTCCAAACATGACACATGAAGATTTCATCAAGTTCCAGGCCCTTCCATCTCCCCAATTTGTGTCTTCTCACTGCTTCCCACGGACCACATGGTGGAGGTTCTCATCCCCACCCCCAACACCCTCTTCACTTAGAAGACCCTCTTCTCCCCAACACCCTCTTCACTCATATCAACCTCTGTCTAGAGCGCATGCCTGCACACCTCCTTCCCCGACAAAGGCCTACTCCTCCTTCAAGGCTCTGTTTAGGCATCACTTCCTCCGGGAAGCCCGCCATGATTCCTCCTAGCCTCAGGCTGCCTCCAGTGGTTTCCCTTCACCTGCTGGACAGTCACTCTACTAGACAGCCCCAGGCAGGGAGCTGGCCAGATTCAGTGGCCCACAGAGAGCCAGACTTACAGGGGAGAGAAGAGCTCCCTATCTCCCAACCAGATGCAGCTCTGTCTCTTCCCATTTTATGTATTAGGATTTTGTGAGAGAATTTGTTTGGAGAAGAAAGCCCACTGCCACAAAAGATTTGGAAACATTGTTCTAGGTTGTTGAGTTTGTCTGATGGGGAAAGTGAGGCCCTGAGACTCCTTCATGATGACTTCTGAAGGCTAAGTAAGGATGGAATCAGTCAGTCTGATGATAAAAGGCCAGCAGGTCACTGTACAGCATTCTTGCCAATGAGGGTCTAGAGAACTGGAGTGAGGGAAAGCTGAAAAGTGAATGTTCAACCTGAACCCAACAGCCAGCTATCCTGACTCATCTGGTAAAACTCCTTCCCAAGAGGAGGCACGCCCTGGAAGAGGCTGCAGAATGTTAACTCGGAAGACAGGTTTATGCTTCCAGAGCCTTCCATTCGTCTTTCTAAAGGACTTTAGAGATGGTAAAGCCACTTACTCCTCTGGGTTCTTGTCTCTGTGTATTTATTTGCACTTTTCACAACATTTTAGAATATTCTAGGGACTGGTCTATTATCCATAAGAGACCATGACCTCCTTATGGGGGAGAAGGGGTGAACCGTGTTCACACTGATATCCCCCCAGACACTACGGGGATATCCTTTATATCCTGTAGACAGCCTTTTTGCTAAGTACTCTTCCTTAACTTACAAGCAGGAAACCCAGGTCCAACCTACTGAGGGCAAGACCGAGGCCTC